>KZ505831.1:524377-584137 GCA_002844005.1 Limosa lapponica baueri | reverse complement strand
CATCTATATTGGGCCTATGCATTATGTTCTTCAAACACTTCACCTTCCATAAGGAATGTCTTTCTAATCTTGCCTCTGTTACTGGGGCTGGATTTGAGAGAACTTGTGGTCAAATTTAAATGGTTTCACTGTAGCTAAATGAGATCAAATTCCTGTAAGATCACTAAAAGCTGACTTCTAATTGTCCTCAATTATAAAATGAATAATTTTGAATTTATGTACTACATGCATCATCCGATTCAATGTGAGCATGACTAAGGCTACCAGAATCTTGACAGGTACTGTTATCACTAAAGGAAGAATGGTTTGATGCAACTAAATCAGCCAAAAAGTTTGATTTTCCTTCCGCATCTCCTTCTTTCTGTTTGTGAGCTATTCCTGAATTCTGCAGGGAGGTTGAAGTTCCTCTGCCTAACTCTTCCTCACCTTGCATTTTCCCAGTATTTAGTGCTGTTGCAGAAAAAGAAGCACCTAACTTTTAAGAAAATAAACTAAAATAGAGATTAAAGGCAGGGAGAATTGGAGTTATTTTTCATAACTATTTACCAGACAATTTAGGGGTATAATTTTTCAGCCTATAGATTATTCATGTATAACTGACTTTGGCTGTTTCCCAAATTGTGTTTATCACAGTAGTCATGTGGATGACATGTTTTCAGACTAATGCCCCAATAATCACAAAAATGTCAATGCTTTCTTAAATTTATCTTTTGTCAGCAAATCACTTAAGGACATAAATTAAGCACATCAAATGCCATTTGAGAAATAATATTTTAGCCTGTCTTCAAAATATAGTACCTGCTAACATGAGAAACTAAACAGAAAGTTTGCATAATTATGTTCTAGTCTTCTGAAAGGTTGAAGCATAAGCACGGCCAATAGCTGTTCAAAATTATGATTGTTGTCTGATCTTTATCACACAGAATTATGAGAATGGATATACAAACCAAACATTTTTGCAAATTCTTCCACCAGAAAAATGTCAACAAGATAAAGTGACCATTTGCATTACAGCCACAGCTCTTGCAACAGTGAACAGCTCTCAACATAACAGAACATGCACATTTCTTTTTTTTGTATTATTTAGTTACATAGAAAACTTTACTTATCTCTATTGTCCTTGAATGTTTTATATATGTTAGCAACCCTGAGCTAACAGTTCAGTTCAGTTCAGTGTGATTCATCTGTAAATGCAATTAACAATTTACTAGTTATTTATACAAGACATCAGATCAGGAAAGGACACCACACTACATGGGGAGCAATTAGGCTTACCATGTCATTGTCACATTGAGGTACCTCTGAGAGGTACCTCAGCAGACTGCAAGATAGATCCACTTCCTTACCTCTGGAAGAGTCCTCATCCTTGTCACCGAGCAGGCTTTGCTCCTGTTGTTGCCACAGTTGTCAATTCTGTTTACTTGTTTACTATCAGTCTTCTGTGCCAAGACACACTCCTAAGTTCAGAGACAATCTCTTCTTCCCAGCTTGGCTGTGGGGAGGAGAAAAGAGAGGAAAAACTCTGAGAAAAATGCCTTTAAAGAAAATGGGAGGGAGGGAAATGGATGCATTTCTGCGACTCTCCACCCACCTTCTCTTTCGAACAGCTCCACTTGTCATAAAACTATATTTTTTGTTCCCTTCTGCCTCTCTCTGTGACCCATGTGTCTTTCTGTCTCATGGAGCTGCACTGAAAACTTTTTGAACAGAAATATGTGATTCTCTATACCGCCCTCCCCCCCAGCCTCTTCTCAACTGTTTTCTGCTTCTTTTCTCTCCAACAGCCTTACTATCCTGCACACCCAACAAGCCTGTTTTGGTCTGATATTCTCACTGCTGCTAGCCTGTTTCAACCTGCTGCTCTGGGGCCTAGAGGCCTCTGTCTACTGCAAGATAGTGTGGGTTATGTATCCTAGTGCTCCTCCTCCCGCCAAAAAAAAAAAAAGTTCTGACTTTCTCTCTGCTCTCTCTCATCTGCATCCAAAAGTCCATTCAAGAGGTGAACACAAATCCACTTCTGATTCTTTTTCTTTTACATTGAGGCATAAAAGAAATCATTCATTACTGATTCTATTTACAGTTGTTTGTTGCTTCTCAGGTGATGGCCAGCCTGGGTGTCTTTGCTTCTTTAAGGATGCATATCGGAAAGATTTGTGAGGAAAGTTTCTCTGCTTTGAGGATGGGGAACCAAGATCACTTCCCTGAGAGATTAAAAGCTGAGTAGTGGACACTAGGAGTTGGGAGCTTTTCAAGTGGCAGTTGGGAGCTGAGAGAGTTGGTGGGGACCAATTTGGTGTCAGCTTCCAAAATGACTGAAACAAACAGAATCAATATCAGGACAGAACTGTTTACCTCACCATCTTCCTAGTGTTTTAGGGGAATATGATGTCTTGGTTCACTAGTCTGAAGATAATTAGATATCTGTCCAGTTCAGAGCTTCCCAAATCTTTGGCCTCTCTCCTAAAGTCCAAATCTTCTTTCCACCTTCATCAATCTGGTGTTTTCCCTATTCATGTAGTGCTTGCCTTATTTCTTGACATCTTTGATTATACTGTGATAACAGACTTCTTATATAACTGAAACCAGTTACTTACTCGCAGTTCTTTCTACCTCTCAGGTATCTATATATTTCTAAATCTACCCAACAGCTCTAAATACTGTAAAAATGGTCCTTGAATACTGCAAAAAAAGGTCTTTGCTGACCTTTCTTTCCCTGCAATAGGTCACTTCCATTCAGCTTAATATCAGAATCCAATTTGCAAATACTTTTTGCATAAATGATTGAGATTCAACCTGGTGGAAGTAACAAGACACTCTTTTGGTTGTTACAACTCTTGCATCACTGCGAGGACCATTACTGTGGTCCACACTGTCCAACAGATACAGTGCTTTTTTCATTGTGGCCTAAATTAATCTACAGCTAGTCAAATCCCAAATCTTTGTGCAAACTGAGAAATGGAAATATGTAACAAAAATTCAGCCCTTAATATCCTTTGTTTCAACATAGCTTTGTCTTCCGTGTGTTTCTGCTATATTTGCCTTTGAGCCTTTTCCATGCTTCCCTACTTTATGTCTTTTCTTGCAATAGCTACATTTCTAGTACTGTCTCACAAACAGTTTTCAGTAAATGCACTGAAAATATAGACAAAGAAATGGTATGCAAATGCATGTAGTGACCTGACTAGGTTTAACTATCAGTGATCTCACAGTGGAGATATCTTCGTAAACTGACCGGTCAAATTGTTCATGACAATATGCAGTTTATTGATCTGGCTTATCTATGTGTCTGAACTCTTCCATCTTCCTAATTACAGCATCTAACAGCTCCCAAACTTTAAGTAATGAGGTTAATTTTACTTCTATTTTCTCTAATGAACACTATCTAGGCCTTAAAATTTCTTTGGGCAAAGAATGTATTGCCTTTTTGATTATAAAATGGCTACGATAATTTTAAACACAATGTGATTTAAATTAAAGCAAGTAACAAGACCTTGGCTGAAGTATTCAGTTTTAAAATGAAACTTGAGAAGACCCAAAAAGCCGTTTGGTAAATATGCTGATGGGATATGATCAGATGGTTTCATGAGCCAATATCTTTTAAACAGGTCTTCTACCTCCTCTTGATTAAATGTAATTTTACCACATAATTTGACAAAACGTTACGTTGATACTGCCACACCATATGGATTGTGCCACACACACTATCTAGAAATACTTTGAATGTGTATATATGGATGACTTTTTCCGTACCTTGTAAACTAATCAGGACCCATCTTGAAAAGCAGTTGGATGACAACCTCATTATAAGTGAGCATCGGATGTTTCAGGAAATGAAATGCACATCACTTTCTCAGTGAAGACCATGGGTCTTTGAGTTAGTACATGTCTCAGTGGTGCTATGATGCTGAGAAAGCTGTCTTGCAAGATCTGGTATGGAGGTGATGTTCCCCCTCCTAAGTTATCACAGACCATAATAACTTTGTATACTGGGTCTAACAGACACTACTGTTGGTTTCCATTGGAAGAGTATGCTCCTGAGTAGCATTCTGCTGAAACAGAATCTGTTAAATAATTCAGCAGGAAAGTTGAACTGTTATGGAGACAATAGAATTGTTAAAACTTTTATTTATTCCAAAATTAATGTCTGTCTTTGGAGAGAATGTGGATTTGTTTCACACAGATGCTCTGTCTGTGCTTATACCTGATATCCAGGTATAAGAAATATTTTATCTGAAATTATATGACCCACACTTCAGAAAAATCTGTTCGACTGTGGTCATTAGCTGAAACTGAGTAATTCAGACACTGTAGTTACATACCTTTCCAAACAGAGTTTCTTGCATCTATCAGAGTAAGGACAGAGCACATTTTCATCCGGCAGCAATAAGCCAGGGAAGCGTATCTTACATTTTCCACACATCAATTGGTATGTAAGTCTTCTTCAGGTTGGATGCCACAGGACAGTGTAATGTCTGTTTATGCATTTAAGCCTTGGAAAAGGTCTGCCTTGGAGGGGATTGCATGATGGCAGTGTGGAGCCAGACATGCTTATTGAATATACAGCCTATAGAGCTTTGGGGATTTTGTGAGCTGAATACACGAAGTATTCATGTATACAAGAATATGTGCTGTATAGGCGCAGTTGGTTTTTCGTGCTAGCACATAGCTTTCTTTGAAGACACCTTTATCAGCTACCTAAAGTGAAGACAAAAAGTTTCCCTGTAAACTTTTTCTAACTACAGAAGCAGGAAGAGGGGTTGGGAGGTGTGTGAGGGAGAGACGTCACAAATAATCCTTATCGACTGATTCCCTTCTTATCTTTAAGGCACAGATGACAGCTCTGCTCTTGAGTCGGCAAATTAGTGAGAGGACGTCTGGCTTTTTTCTCTGTGACAGACTCTTTCTCTTCTCTACACAGTGCACTAGCTTTTCCAAATGTAACTCTGATCAGCATATTGAAAAAAATACAGTGTCGGACATGCCTTCCAGCTGTAACACATAAAAACATTTACTGGCAATTATCTTTTAGATACCTCTTAAATTTAAATAGATGTGCGATTCAAATAAATGTGGAATTATTAAGTGCATTGATGTGTATTTGACAGATGTTGCAAGCATTTCTTATACTTTCAAGATGGTAAGGAATCTAGGCAGATTTCAGAAAATTATTTTCTATCTGTCCTGAAGTGAAATTGAATTGAGACTTTGATCTTCTACACCGTGTCAACAATAAATTCCCCTGAAACAGTTTTGTAGGGTAAAGTTTTGCTTCATAGATTGATATTCCAGCTTCAACCTTCCAAAAATATGTGTGTATCATAGACTGTACAAAAAATTGCCAGCTTTATGTAATTAAATGAAAAAAAAGAGCATTAGAAAAACATTATACAGCAATGTTCATTTCAACAGCCATCTTGAAAACTAATGTGGAAAGGTTATCACTCACAAAAAGACTGTACTTAGTTTTAAAAATAAACTTGTCTAACTCAAGCTTTTCTACCTCAAATGGTCACTGATGATATTACCAGTGACCAGTGTGATTTGTGGACTAAAGTAACATGAAAGAAATTCTCATTTATATGAAAGAGTGTTTGCCAAAGGTTAGTAATAGTTTCACTATCAAAAGCACAATTTCATTTTGAAAACATCAGAACACTGTAACACTGCAAGAGCTTGTTGTTTGACTAGAGAAGTTCAGAAAACTGGAGGCAGGAAAACCTGAGAGCCATAATGTTTTCCATTATGGATGGGAGGGCCAACAGCAGGATAAATTCATTTTAAACAGCCCAGAATTGTAACTGCCAGTCAAACATCTAGCAGACTGTCTAACCGCCCCATGGGTGACACAGAGAGATCCCTCTGGGCAAAAATGTTGTCGGAGAGTTTTGCATAGTCACATATGCAGTCGGGAACTTTTTACTACCTTATTTTTCACCAAATACTTGCTCTCTCCTCTACATTCAGTCTATTAGGTACATAGAATGACAGAATCATAGAATGGTTTGGGTTGGAAGGGCCTTTTTAAAGATCACTTGGTCCAACCCCCCTGCTATGGACAAAGGACATTTTTCACTAGATCAGGTTGCTTAAAGCCCCATCCAGCCTGACCTTGAACACTTCCAGGGATGGGGCATCCACAGCTTCCCTAGGCAATCTGTTCTTCCAGCTTCTTTGGGGCACTTGTTCAATACCTTTATTCAGGAAAAAAGACCGAAAAGTTGCTGATACTTCTAACCTCTATCATCAGTCAAAAGGCTTTAGGTTCAGAGAAGGGGAAAGACCAAAGGTTGCAACCACAGATTAGCTCAGTGTGTTCAGTCACCTGGTTGAACCTGTTAAAGATGATGAGAAAAAAATGTGGGGGTAGCCTGACCTGTGTGGGTCCTTCAAACTGAAGATTCATCGATCCGCCCAAAAGGAAGAGTATACTCGACCTGGAAGCCATGTCATAACAATGGTGCAAGGTATGTGAATCAGGAAGTAGACAGGAAGGGTAGCCTTGATGACAGAATAGGGTTTGGTTTCAGGTACTAGAGAAGGGAAGTCTGAGAATGAAGATAGGAGGAGAAGTTAAGGCAAAAAAGCCAGGAGAAGGGGAAAGAATTGAAAGTAAGAATGGCAGGAGAAGACTTTGAAGCTGAAGCTACAAAACACCCACCTTATTTGCTTGAGTTTGCCTGGGCTGCATTAATGTTTTGTATTATTTCTTACGTTACTTTAATATCTCATTTTATTGCTTCACTGGGCACAATCTCTAAGAATTAATAGGCTTAATTATAATACCACTTCAGGCTGTTGTTAATGATTTTGTAGCTTGTTGCAATTACTGTACTAGTGAGAACTTGAATTTTTTCTATGCAACAGAGTAAAGACTCCTATTAAAAAAAAAGATTTTTTGTAGCTGTATATCTTTTTACACATTCAGACATTAACTGTGAAACCATCCCAAAACACTCATGAGGCATTGTTTTCCATTCAGAAAAGCAAGTTCTAGCCTCTGAAACTTTTATTTAAATTGGAGGGCAAGAAAGAATAAAAACATAATCCCTGAATAAGCAGGCACATTTAGAATGCCTCCTCAATAGCAGGCTGTGTGGCTGCTCTAAGGAAAAAATAGATGCTTGCCACCATAAAATTTTTAGAAAGCTGAAAAAGCAGTAGATAAAAATTATTGTGGTTCAAGCTACAGACAGAGAAACTAAATGAAGAAATAGTCAAACGAAATGTCTGAGCCCAGAAGACTGCCAGACTGACTCTGAGTTGAGTGTGTAACAGCTGTGTTCTTGCTTCTTCACAGCGCACCACTTTCTGAAATACATCCTAGAAAACCATTTTTCATAGTTCTTTAAAGTACTGGCTACCTATTTGGTCTTTTACAATTGCTTACAGGCTGATTTAGAAGGATGTTTGCTCTAAAATTGAGTTCTGATTCTGAAAAATCAGTAGAAAAAAAAATCCCCTTTCATATTCAACATAATCAAAAGTGGTGAATTTAATAATATAAAAGCTTGGTCCTGTGTTTTACTGCACTAGCCCTACAGATCCAATTGAGATGAGAGACAACCTTGTGTGAGATGTGCAGTTCACTAATACCTACTTATGGCAAACTCAGGCTAAGTTCTGTGCATGGTGATAGAAAATAGATTTCTTTTCTCTAAACTAAACAAAGCTGAGGTTTTCAATTTTTACATTTGTTTTTTAATTTTTGCAGTCCTGCAACACAACCTTAATATAGCTACAAAGAACAGTACAATGCCTTAATTTGTACAACAAATAAAAATTGCTCTTTGCATATTCCAGCATGCCATTTGTCTTTTTTAAAATTGTCTTCATAACTGTTGCTGTACCCACCAGATCCTTCTCTGCAGTTCTGTTACCCAACAGTTTCTTCCCCATCCAGTATTTATGCACATTTTTATTCATATCTGTAAGCATTTGTCCATATTTTTTTCAGTCTGCATCTCCAGTTTGTCAAGGTGATTTGGAATGCTGAATCTGTCTTCCAGAAACTTTGCAAGCAATCCAAGCCTGGTGTTACCTGCAGATTTAATAGCCTCCAGTCACTAGAAAAATAAAACTACCCCTGAATATTGGATGCAGTATTCCACATACTGTCTTTAAAAGTGCTGAGAGAGAGAATCACTTCTGTTAATCTACTGGCTATGCTTATGTTAAAACAGCCCAGAATACTGTATACTTATTCTCTATGTATTTACTGAACTACTTTATGTACTTAAATACTCATCTACTGTGGTACTTAATTCTTTTTAAACAAGCTGTTGTCTTGGTCAAGCCCTTGGAATTTACTTGTGTTGAATAGCACTGATACTCATCTTGCCACCAGGTTGTAGAAAGATGGTCCTGGGATGGACTCACTGGTAAAGTTCCCAGGTACTGCCATAGTGCATATTCTCAGGACTCTGTGTGCATTTGCTCTCCACTGCTTCTGGGGGTTTGGCTGCCTAGATTCAGACTGAACTTTCACAGTGCATCTGGCTCACCTTAAATCAAATTGCTGTAAGAAGCTTTGGTGGGGCTTGGCTCCCCTACCTTCCCTACCTTAGCTGCTGCTAAGCTGGGCGCTCACCCTTGGTCTCTACCTGGGCTATGCTGCAGCTATGCTTGTGCCTTTACATGTGCTTAGCTGATCTGGCTGCCGATCCTGACCTGTGGACTTGAGTTCCTGGCTTGATCTTGGACATGCATTATCTCTATGGACTTGTCTGGCAATCACTGGACTGCTATCTGGCTCTAGTTATCATCACAGAGCTTCTCTGCCATTCTTGCTCATATGCTGTGGGGCTGCACGCCTGACAGTGCCCTTACTGTCCCTGCCTGCCTTGTAGTGATGCTATCTTCCTGGATCACCTTCCTTTATGGAACAGCTCCTCCTGCTGCTCCTTGACACACATGGCAATTGTCATCTATGCTTCATCCATAATTCTCCCTCTGGATTTACAGCATATTGTGTAGCTTTTGAAATGGATGTACGGATACCAGCCTCTCTATAAACAGCATATGGGGATGTGTACTTTGTTAAGCATCTCTGTGAAGATGGGGAGTTCAGGTTCAGCTAACACCCATCTGATCTCCGTGATGTTGTTTTTGATTCATGGGTAGACAGTCTGGTATGTGGCCTGGGAGACCTCCATCTCCATCTGCACTATGGACTTCAAATTGGCTGCTTTGCAGTCGAAGCATAGAGATCACCATTAAACTAGAATCACTCAACACTGAGATGGTAAGGCTACACAATGCAATGGAGGATCTTCTTCACAGGTGTTGGCACCCAGAATGTGATATGGGGACACTTGGTGATAGGCACTAGGTCACTGCATAGAACCTTGAAGGTGACCTTCTTTATGTCAGAATGTGGCACTTCCTGCTGGTCCGCCCAAGTGCACAACACATTATGACCCCAGGAACTGGAAGGTCATTTTTCTGCAACATGAACATCTTTCCTTCAGTAGCTCACTTTGCCCCTTCCTGGAGAAAAAGATTGGTCTAGTACTTTCCAGATAATTCTTGAACATGAGCATAATTGAGAATACAGCAACAGAGGAATCAAAAACAGCAGCTAGAATGGCAGCAGTATCAGCTTGTCAGTTAGTTGCCAGACAGGGTAGATTTGGCTTTAGAGACGTGCAATGAGTATATCCATGTGAATCACTCCAAGTTTCTTGGACATGAAAACAAAGATCATTCCCTGGAATGGGTCGCCAGGACAATAGAAAGTTGCATGAAACAACTGCAAGTCCTATAGTTTAATTGTTATATATGGGATGAATTATAACATGCTAATAGTCTACCAAAACTAAACTAAGATTTAAATAATTTTTTATTATTAAGATTTTAATAATTTTTGTAAGCAATTTGATGACATGACTTGTGTCCAGTTCTCTAATTGTACATTGTACATTAGGACAGTATTGTAGCTTGTTAATAGCTACTAACAGATGTTAGTATATTGTTACATAATTTCATTAAATGTAGAACTAATATATCCTGTTGAAACATCACCAGCATAGATGATATTTATGATACTTGTTTAGAACAGTCTCTATACTTACTGTTCTTCTTAATTAGTTTCTATAATCCAAGGATTGTACTGCTACAGGTTGATGAATCCATTACCCTGACGATGTATGGATGCTGTGTCTCTGTGTTCCTGAGATCGAGGTGGTAATGAGGCTGAGCACATGCTCCTCAGGCACATACAGAAACACACACAAGCACATAGAGTCAGAATACTCAAGCACACAGCTGGTCACACAGATCAGCACAGAAAGTACCTCGCCCTATATAACATGCCTTGAAAACTTAGCTAATGACACTATGAAGCCATCAGAGTTAGCAAGACATTTGAAAACTAAGCATCCAGAACATGAAGACAAACCTCTACAATCTTTTCAGCAATGTTTCAAACTATGATATTCGATCCAGTGCTTTACAAAATTCCACTGAACTTAATGATAAATGTTAGAAGCCTCCTTTGAGGTCTCTTGCTTCACAGAAAAAGACAAAAAGCCACATACCACTGGAGAATGACAGAACCGTAGGGGTTGGAAGGGACTTTTGGAGATCATCTAGTCCAACCCTCCTGCCAAAGCAGGTTCACCTAGAGCAGGCTGGACAGGAACACATCCATGTGGGTTTTGAATACCTCCAGAGAAAGAGACTCCACAGCCTCTCTGGGCAGCCTGTTCCAGTGCTTTGGCACCCTCAAAGTAAAGAAGTTTTTCTTCATGTTGAGATGGAATTTCCTGTGTTCTAGCTTGTGTCCGTTGTCCCTTGTCCTGTCACCAGGCTCCACTGAGAAGAGTCTGGCCCCATCCTCTTGACACTTATCCTTTAGTTATTTATATGCATTGATGAGATCCCCTCTCAGTCTTCTCTTCTCCAGGCTAAAAGACCCAGGTCTCTCAGCCTTTCCTCATAAGAGAGGTGCTGCATTCTCTTGATCATCTTTGTAGCACTCTGCTGGACTATCTCTAATAGTTCTTTGTCTTTCTTGAGCTGTGGAGCCCAGAACTGGACACAGTACTCCAGATGTGGCCTCACCAGGTCAGAGTAGAGAGGGAGGATGACATCCCTCGACCTGCTGGCCACACTCTTTTTAATGCACCCCAGGATACCATTGGTCTTCTTGGCCACAAGGGCACATTGCTGGCTCATGGGCAACTTGATGTCCACGAGGACTCCCAGGTCCCTCTCTGCAGAGCTGTTTTCCAGCAGGTCAACACATAACCTGTACTGATGCATGGGGTTATTCCTCCATAGGTGCAGGACCCTACACTTGTCCATGTTGAAGTTCAGGAGGTTCCTCTCCACCCAACTCTCCAGCCTGTCCAGGTCTTGCTGTATGGTGACACAGCGTTTTGGTGTGTCAGCCACCCCTCACAGTTTTGTATCATCAGCAAACTCTGTCCCCTCATCCAGGTTGTTGATGAATGTGTTGAACAAGACTGGACGCAGTACTGACCCCTGAGGAACACTGCTAGCTACAGGTGTCCAACTAGACTCTGTGCCTCTGATCACAATCCTCTGATCTCTGCCATTCAACCAGTTCTCAATCCACCTCAGTATCCACTCATCTAACCCACACTTCCTAAGCTCACCTGAGGATGTTATGGGATACAGTGTCAAAAAACAGACACTTGTTCTTCCTGCCACAGTAAAAATGGCTGCAATAATAGGCAGAAAGCAGTATGTTGGCAAGCTAAAATGCATTCCTTCATCAGCAAAAATTGTTGGAAGACACATAGAAAACATCACTGGTGGTTTGAAGAAACAACTATCAGTGCAAATTACACAGTGTGAGAGGCTTGCTATGCAGCTGGATGAAAGTACAGGTGTTTCTAACATGTCTCAGCTTATGATACTTGCCAGGTTCTGTTTTGATAGTGAAATGCATGAAGAATTACTTTCTGTGAGCCACTAAAGGAAAGATATACCAGCGAAGCTATGTTCTCAACAATAAATTACTTCTTTAATAAAAGTGCTTTATGGAAAAACTGTGCAAGTGTTAACAACCAGTGGAACAGCTGCTTTGTTGAAGAAAAGGATTGTGTGATAAGGTTACATGGATAACACCACCCGTGAAATTCATTCACTGTATTGTTCATAGGCAAGCTATTGCAGCAAAGAAATGGGAACCAGACACACACAAAGTGCTACAGAATGTCATTGATATGGTTAATTTAATAAAAACAAGACCTTGAAACAGTAGAATCTTTACAACACTTCATCATGAGATGGGGAGTGACCATGGAAATCTTTTACCTGTGGTAGATTGACCTTGGCTGGCACACCAAGCCACTCTCTACTCCACCTCCTCAGCAGGACAGGAGGAGAAAATACCATGAAAAAGCCAGTGGATTGAGACAGGGAAATCACTTAGCAATTACCATCACAGGCAAAACAGACTCAACTTGGGGAAATTAATTTAATTTATTGCCAATCAGTAACAGGTTAGGGTAGTGAGAAATAAAGAACAAAACCAAAAAACCTTTTCCCCCACCCCTCCTCTTTATTCATGACTCTTCTGCCACCTCCCACTGCACCCCAACCCCACCCCACTCACCCCCCAAGCAGTGCCAGGGTTTGTAGTTAGTTCATAGCACTTTGTCTCTGCCACTCCTTCCTGCTCACTGTCCCCTTGCTCCAGTGTGGGGGCCCTCTCATGGATTACACTCCTTCATGAACTGCTCCATCATGGGCCCTCTCCACAGGGTGCAGTCATCCAGGAACAGACTGCTTCAGCATTGGTCCCCCACAGGTCTTGCCAGAAAATGTGCTCCAGTGTGGGCTCCTCTCCACAGGCTGCAGCTCCTGCCAGGAGCCTGCTCCTGTGTGGGATCTCCATAGACTGCAGCTTCCTTCAGGACACATCCAGCTGCTGTGGCATGAGCTCTCCAAGGCCTGCAGGGTTGGATATCTGCTCCAGTGTGGTCTTTCATGGGCTGCAGGGGAACAACCTACGTCACCATGGTCTTCACCAGGCACTGCAGGTGAATGTCTGCTCTGGTGCCTGAAGCACCTTCTCACCACCCTTCTTCATGGACCTTGGTATCTATGGGCTGTTTCTCTCATATTTTCTCACTCCAGCATGGTAGATTAATAAAAACGGAGACGAGAAGTGGGCTGGCAGCAGTCAAAGCAAAGAAACAAGGCAGTAGATCAGCTCCACATCGTGCCATGATGATCAGCAAGAGCAAATTGTTTGCCTGCTTCATCAAATAGCTGGTAGGAATGAGTTGCCAATCAGTGTAAACCTTTCTTTTCAGTCGGCTTTGGTGCAATTGGTCCTTAAAAATGCAGTTAGGCTGCTGGCTGCAGAATTTGAATGCTTAAGGACTAGCACTTGTGACTGGTCAGTACATAAACAAAACACCACAGATTCGGGGGGGGGAAAGAAAGAATTAAAAAAAAGGCTGTAAAGCAAGTGTACCAGAGCATCCAGTTGCCTGATGGCTCCTCAAGCCTTTACCTTACAGAATTCTTCATTACCAGGATCACATCCGAGTCAACCAAATTCCCAGTTTCTTCATGATTCCACATCAGGGTCATAATCCACCCATTCATGCTTCTATTATTTTATATCTCTAGTGACTTCAATTTAATTAATTTGGATCTAAACTAGAAAGTCCAGGCTATCCCAGCATCTTTTACTTGTATCTAGTTCTGACATGACAGTTTGTGTGGTGAAAAATCCTGGCTGGCAGCTCTCGAAATTTGGGGTTGCTCCAGATTAAGACCATAGAGTGTCCTGCAGGACAGGCAGCCATTACAGCTATACATATGGCTTCCCCAATGCTGAAAGGTAAAAAAGTGTCAGATAAAATGAGAACCAAAGAAATGAAATATGTTACATAGAGGATAAGGAAGGAAAAGATTGACTTGATGGCACGAATATGGGCCTCTAAGCTGGGATCCTGGAAGCCAGTTGCATTATTTTTCATCTGTCTGGTGTGTATCGACAGAGACCTAACCAGCAGGATACTCGAAACAACAAACACTATTAAAGGCAAAGCTATACCAGCGTTACAGAGAAGAATCAATAAAAAAACCCTATCTTTCACTTTGACTGTCCTTTCTGAGGAGTTTGTCATGGTTAAAGGAGCAGTGAAGTTGTCGTGTAAGATGTAGATATCCCAGGCAAAAGGAAGAGAGATTGCAAAGGAGAAAAGAGTTGATATTATCAGCATCCAGGGCTTGAGACTGGAAATTCTTTGCTTCAGCCAGATGAAGATAGACTGGGTAAAAGTAGCAACCTTGATACAGTAGAAGACACTAAGCCAGGCAGCAAACCAGAGGCTGGAGTAGTTCAGAAATATAAAAACTGTCTTGAAAATTGCAAACAGATTTTCCTCATAATAGGAGGTTTCGCAAAGCAGACTCAGGAGCAAATCCAACATCATCCAGGACTGCAAAAAGAATCGGGATAAACTGAGAAAGATCATAATCATATCATACGAGGACAACATTTTGCTCCTGATGCAGCTAGTTGAACTGGCAGCCAAGATAGTTCCATTTCCTAGAAGTCCTGCCACGGATTCAATTATAGCAATTGTTAGAAAAAGGAGAGAAACTGATGTGAACATAACAACTCGGCTTTTCATAGGCTCCTGAAAGCCTTAAATTTGCAGGGGAATGCCAATCCCAACTAGCTGTTATCAGCCCATGCTCACCTATTTATCTCAGAGGAAGTATCATGATAAGTAATTTAATATTTACATTATTTTACATATTTTATTTTTGGTTTTTAATAGCTCAGCTGCTTTCTCTAAGCATGCAAAATGGATAAAGATTCAATTACAGTCTTTTCAATTCACAGAAAGGATTTGCATACCAAGTTAAAGAATTATTTCTGTTGGAGTCTTTCTTCCCATGATGACAAAAACTGTTCCCATTATGACATAAACGGAGATCACAGCAGTGGCTTGGAGAAGAGTTTTGTATGGCATTAAACAGAGCTGATGAAAATTCAGGATATGCCAATGACACCATGATGTGGCATTTTCATCATCTGTGAAAAATGGTGAGAGGTTTGGTCTATCTTCTTCCCCTCCATGGTGTCCCCTCACTGGCCTTAAGGAAAAAAATCTCAGATCTCTCTGACCACAGGAACAAGCAATGCACATGAAGTATGGTCAACGCATAAACCATATTTTTTCCTGCTCCAGGCTGAGCTGTAAGGTACATGGCTGCTCAGCAGGGGTACCCTAAACAGCCTCTATCACATAATTTGGTTTACTTTACATTATTTCTTTTCCATTTCCCCCCCCTCATGAATAAACAACCCAACCACGTTCCTCAGGGGACATGAGACTTGAAACAGGTTCCTGTGTTATTTTTCAGACTCTTTAAATGGGTCCTCCCTCCAAAGATTTCTTTGCGTAGCGCTAAATGAAAAAGTTACCTGTGCATTGACATGTATTTTGGAATCTAAGAGGGAAGGTAGACAGAAATACTGGAAAGCACCTTATAGGGGCAATCTTCTGGTAGATCTTTCTTTCTGTAACTGACCAGCTAACTTGTCATAGTGATAAAAATATCTTTTTTGTCATATTGATAAAAATATCTTTTACATGAGTTTTATAAACAGTCTACTAAGCCCTTGTTCTATTTGATAAATTATTAAATAAGATTGATAAACAAACCAACCCATGTACTGATAGGAAAATAATAGTTACTTGAGTTACGATTCACGCAGCTTATCTGATAGCAAGCATTTTTCTCTTTTCTCTGTTTTGTTTGTGAGCTGGAAGTGGGTTTGAGTCTCCCATCCTAAACTTACCTGTTTGCAACCTGAAGAAAGTTTGAAATTCATCTTATCAGACCCTTCTAAAACATCTCAAAACACACCAATGATACTTAGAGGCACTGGCAGCTCTATTTAAAATCTGGTATGGTAAATAAAATCAGGAAACAAGCAAAGTTCAAAGCTTATCCTGTTCTAACACAAGCAGAATTAAATTACACAAATCATGTTGTCTTGTGGCTCTTTTCATTGAGGATCCAGAAAAAAATGTACAAGATTTTCTAGAAAACTGCTGAAACGTAGCATAAAACTAAGATGCCAGTATTTGAAACAAAGCTCTTTTCCGCTAAAAAGACTTCTCTGGGTTTCTGTAATTTACTAGTTTAATTAGAAGCCTTTCTTTAATTAGAAGCAGATTCCTTGTAAACTCTAGGTGATGTGATTTCTGTTCCCTGAGGGAGAAGTATAATACAATTAAACATTATAACTATATTTTTACAAAGTATATGTTCTTAAGATTCCTTTGTAATGGACAGACAGAAAATTAGTTCTGTTATACTGCATGGGACTGTGGACCATCAGATACTGCTAAAGCCATACACACAAAAGGCCCTAAACAAAATGTTTAAGAAAAGGGGTCACAGTCAGAACGTCAGTTTTGTGATAATATCAATATATTGTATTCAAGTAGCCTAAAGATGAGTGGTAAATCATAAAATCATTTATAATGATAAAAAATAATCAGTGAGTAATTCAGAGAAAAAAGGACAACAGCCCTCATTTGTTTTCTAAATCACAGTCTGGTCTCTTTTCCAAGTAATGAAACAGTAATTTGATTCTAGTCATTAGCTCAAGGCAAGAAATGCAAAGATGTGCTATGTAATTGGCAGATCACTACAGGATCATTTCTGATTTGCATACCTGTAAGCACAGCTGCAATTTTCATAACTGAAATTCTAGAAAACCTGCTACAGACTCTATTTTCAATGCCCATCAGAACATGATTTTAAGAAATAGGAAAACCTGTCAATCGTACACAAATACAGCTCATTCCTCACACGCCTTCCTGAAATGAGCACTGCATGTGCACACCAACGTGTACACACTGGCAACCAGGGACCTTGTATGATGGTTCTTTATGCTTTTGCATGTGTGTATAGAAATGGAAGGCAGGACTTCAACATTAAACTGGAAAGCTACGTAAACCAATGTGTATGTATTTTAAAAGGGCATAGTTTCTCCATTTTCTTTCATCTTAATGTCGCTTAATTTGTGGACGTATGGAAATGCACCTGTTAGTCATGCCTAAAACAGCATATCTGATATGGCAAGTTGTAAGACTCTTACACAAGTCGAATTTTGCTGTTTATTTAGGCCAATTCACTGAGCTCTCTTTGCATCCCCCTTCTTACTTCTTACTTAAGCAGGTATGCCTCTTAGAACAGTATCTTTGTTGCATGAAGGGGAGTTAAAATGATGATATCTATGCTTAGTATTTGAAATATTTTCCTCTATCCTATGAAATGGAATCTTTTTCTTTCCTCTTTGTCATTTGGAATGCTACACTAAGCTGAGAGAGGAAAAATGGGATTTCTATTATCTTCAGGTTGTTGCAAAGATATGTGTTGAATGAATCTGAAATACAGCATGAACAGAAATTCCAGTTTATTGTGATAGTATATATGTGTTTGTGAAATCCCAGGAGCAGTTAACATCAGTTCCTCCAAAAAGGAAGGAAATTTCTGCTAAAAGGAGTTGTCATCTAAACACAATTTGTTGAAAGAGACTCACAGTAAGGCTATATCTACAAGTATATCTTACATGCGTATGGATTCCTAGATCGCTTATTTTAAAGGGCAGAAAAAGAGACCCGAATAGAAAACCTCATCTTTCCTAGAAAAAAAAATGTTCATTTTAACACATCTCAGCTTCTGTGTGGTTTTGCATTTGTATGTGTGTGTGTGAAAAGCTGTCTAGAAAGTAGATATTTGCCAAACCCATTTTCTGCAGAAATCACTTCTGTAAAGCTTCTAAATTTAAACTTCTTCATTGATACACAGGCACTTAGGTTTGAAAAGCTGAAGTTACAGACATTAGCCTTAATGATATAAGAGCTACCAAACTCTTTTCCAACATTGTTTGAACAACAAACTAAGAAGATCCCACTGCATAAGAATAAGGCATGAAGTAACTCGCTCTCTAAAGGGGGGAAAGAGTTGAAAGGGAAGACAAACATGACACATACTAAGTGAAGGACAGAGAGAGCAAAAGGGTCTCTGTGAAGGAAAAAAGTAGACTGTTGTATGACTGGTTATGAGTACAAGAGACTAGCAATACAAAGGGAGTTAATTAATTAACTGGTGGAACTTTCCTTAATCATCTGTATTGGAGTTTTCTCAGCATCTAAGTATGTGTTTCTTCACAAGTTATGTTGCAGGTCACCACATTTTTCAACTCCTGGACAGGCAAGATCATCAAAGTCATCGCTATTTGACACATTCCTTCCAACCAGAGGCAGCAGCATAAGGACACATTATATAACCTGTATTATTTCTCAGTGGGTTGTGTCTTTTATGGCAAAACTTGGTCATCTTCTGGAAGAGAACCAGAGGGGGCAGCATGATCATATATGTTCCAGTTGCTGGAAGAACAATATAGACTTTCTCAGGAAGTAAGAAAGTAAGAAAAGGACATTGAATTATAGAAAAATTTCACATAGATATAGATTTTCCCTGCAAATTTGAAAACAATTAAGACTGTATTTTTGAAGGAAATCACGGCTTTTGTGCCTAACATTTTTTAGCAGAGTAGCGTAGTCTTGTAATTAAACCATAAATGAGGCAGAATTTTGTATAATCCTGTGCTCATTAAACACGAATGAGTCTTAAGGGTTAAGTGGATGACTTGAACTCCCCACTTACTTTTTAATGTAGTCAATATTTTAATGAATGAGTGTAAGGTAATCTTTCAAATTGTTTTGAAACTCCTTTGTACAGTTATCATATAATTGTATAATTATTTGGTTTGAATGTAAGTTCTTACTGTAAATGGTATTATAGTTTCACACTATATACATTGTATTTACATACTGTTTCAGACATTTTATAGATAATTTCCTAAATTTGAATAAATTTAGCTTTTGCATTTGTAAGGAAGACTTTTTATGATTAAATAAAAGTAAACTGTGCTTAGTCTTGGTTTTGTTTTTCCATTAATAACACCATGTTATGGATTAAAGTGTTCTGCATCTCATATCCAAGTTTACAGGCACATGGCATCTGTGTGGATTTTTTTGCAGACTATTTTTTTCAAGATTTCCTGACAACAGTGACTTTGAGAATTTTGAAAATAAGATGACTGTTATAACTGCTGTTATCTGGTGTAGTTCATCTTTACTAATGGGTTAATCAAAGCACTTACGAACTGTGGTGTGCGCCTGCTCTCTGACCACAGTAAGAACTCAGAGGTGTCAGGGCTACAGGTACTCAGATAGCTACATGTTTAGGAGAAGACTACAGAGGAATTAACTTGAGAAGCAGTATTATCAGTCTCATATATGGGCATCATTATGCAAGTAGGAGTAACTTTTCTCTGGTTATTGTTGCACTTCTTTACATTTTTGTTACTTGCCAACAATAACTCATGCTAAACAATAGTAGTATCAAATATAAAGATAAGTCATTGTCACTCTGTTAGGAGCAACAATCATAATATTTCTGCAAGCCAGAACAATGCTTAACCCTTACTATTTCCATTATGTAACATGTTGCAAGAAAGACACATTTGAAATAGAAGTTAAAACCACTCGAAGAAGCTCCTAAAATTCCTTATCTTTGAAGCTTCTTTGTGCCTAGTTTAATTCCTGCAAGCACCAAGAAGTACTCTATACTATTTCTGACTCGAATTCTGCTGAAATAAAAAAAAGCAACTAGGTAAAGCAGCGCATACATTTGCCATGCATCATGTTTGCCCTGCCCACATGCAGCATAAATCAGTAGAGTTGCGCAGCTTCAAAGATCTAATCACAGCTGCCTTATTTTTGTTAAGAGTTAGTAGGAGAGGACTGTGTTCTTCTCCCATTCCTTGCCTGCTCTCTAGAATACTTCTTCAAGGAAGAGAGCCTGGACTGAGTGTCTTGTGAAACCTGATAGCATGCAAACAAGCATACCAGCAAGATGCTATTAGGCTGTAAGCATGAAGGCGGTTGGGCAAGTAGGAGGTTCTCTCCTCTCACGTGGTGGAGATGCTTCCTCGTATAATGCTAATTGGACACAACAGAGAAAGTGTCACTTAAAACACTGAGTGTCCTGAACTAAGAAGCATAGTCCTTGTTTCCAGTTCCTTTTCTATCCATGGATTATCAGATTTGCATTAAATGTTTGTTGGACAAAAATCTGGTAGAAATGGGGAAAAAAAACCCCAAGCCCCAGATGCACACATAGGAGCTGAAGTGTCTTCCTGGGAATCTGACGTCATGCTCATGTTTAGACTACACACCCTTGGCCTATGTTTTTCTATAGAACAGTCTTAGGTGTTCTTTCTTTGCACATGGGTTATCATTTCCCTATGGGGATCCTATCACTTTGCTTTACAAAATCAATTTCCTACAACCTCCAGAGCCTTGGTTATTGGTATTAGCTAGGTCAGCTCTATTCTAGGTGTATGATACTCATTTTTGCTTTTGTAGACTGTTCAGGCAGAAATTACAAAGCAGAGACAGTTTAACTGGCACAGCTTGCAAATGAGTTCCTAATTTGTTTATTGCCTGTTCTTTCTGGGCACAAGATGTAATTGTACAAAAAGATGATACTCAGGTTAAACATAGAAAGAGTTAAATGATCCAAAGAGAATATGCAAACAGCCATTCACCGTAGTTTGCATTCTTGTGATTACTGATTGGGATTTTACAATCAAAGCATTCTTTCCTGAGCTAAGCAAAATGGAAAATTTTATTGCATCTTTGAGGCTTCCTGGAGATCCATAACTTCATCTTTATCTGGGTATGTATGGTAAGAGCAGTACTATCATCCTGATTTTAGTCTGATTAATGTCTATACACAGATGGTACTTGTGAAAGGTGATAAATAATTTTAAAACAGCATCTTGAAAATATGCCTAATATATGTTGCATATAAAGTAAAAATATAAAAACCTCTAAAGATTAATCAAAAGTGAGTGATCATATTTGATGCCCAAATTTTCAGGGCTGAAATTATTTCCTTGAAAAGATATAGGCATTCTTCTATTCTCCAAACTTGAAAATGTAAGGATTCAATCAGACGAATGTGATATGAGCATTTAAAACTCTTGAATAGATTTTCTCCTACTCTATATCAATACATGTGACATTAGGGTTATTGCAAATTCCACTTTCCTTGGCAGAAGATTATGCCATGGAGAAACCCAGACCACAAACAATATTTACTTTAATGTCTTTTATTGATTGAGCTGCTATTTTATTAAAATACATTTTTCATTAATAGATCGCTGTTCATACACTTACCTCCTTACACAGTTCCCTCTCCCTCTTTCTGTCTCACATACACACACACACACACCCCCCCCATGTACATCCTCACTCATAGTAACGTGGTCAGAATAATGGCTGAGACCTACCCCAGCTACTTATTCACCAGCTGTGCAAGAGAAGCTTTTAGATCGGTGTTCAGAAAATTCCCAATTGGATCCTTTCTCTCATCAAATATACATATATATGTATATTTGTATATCCATATACCTTTATTTGTATATAATCTTTTATTCTTTTTATATAACAATTATTGCCTCCTTGGCTGTGCTCTGAGATGTTCAACCTGCTGTTGACACCGGTGTCTGCTGGTGACTGTGCATCTGTTCAGCAGTCTTCTCGTGTTCTGAATGTACCAGTTCCTGTGGAATCAACAGTACCACTAGTCTCTGGAGTGTATCAGTTGTTGGGAGACTTTCTCATGATACCTCTAAGCATGTAGTTTTCAGTTCTTCCACCTGCTGTTTTCTGGTAACTGTTTTTCCACCTCTACACTACACAAACTCACACAGAACAGTTATATGGCATAGTGATGGTAATTTTTCTAAGAAGATCTTGTGCTAGAACAATGAGCATGAAGGGGTACTCAGATCTTTTTTGCAATCTTCCTTCCCACTCCTTTGACTTCACATAAATGTATTTTCTTTCCTTCAGTACAGATATAATTGGTTTCTTTCTGTATTTCTCCTGAATAAGTAGGATTCACTCACACACTTCTAATGGAATTACAAAAAGAAAACAGAATTAATAATAGCAATCATCAATCACTAGCACGGAAGGAAAAAACTGCAAACTTTGTGAGCAGCAGTAGAAAGCTGATTTGCTGATTTGCTGATTGACTGATTTGCAACCCTAGGATCACTGTCTGAAACCACTTTTCTTAAGCTAGAAATGAGTTATTTTTCATCTCACTCTTTCTGAATCTTTCTTTGGTAGCTAGGGAAAAAGTCCTGAAGGACAGATGTACAATCATGCTCTAGAAAAACTTTTCACCCCAGAATAATTCCTGCTGTAACTCTAGCCTCTGGAGTTTTACCTAGGAAAAAGCTTCCTCCAGCTTCTGAAATGCAGTTCAAAATTACTTCTGCAAAGTAATTTCCTGTCATCCCTAACACATCCTGAAAGCGAGACACTGTGGCTGTGTTAACAGTGCTCCTCACTTCAAGCTAGATGCTCCTTTAGTGTGATTTTAGCTGTGACCCTAAAGAGGTTCTAGTATAGACTGTGACTTCTAATAAATGCCATAAAACATTACTTTGTTGTTCATTACCACGGAGCGCCAAAGACACACTATTGTACATTTATGGAACATCAACCTTGAAAAACAGTTGATCTTAATTTTTCCATTTGTGTTCATTGGCTTTATTTCTATTTCACTATTTTTAAGACTCATTGACTATCATTGTCAATTAACCCAGACCACAGCATGTGGCCATGGTTCCCTTTGTCCCGGGTGAATTTCGGTATTTCATTTTTTCCATGTATGAGATGTGAAGACACCATAGCCTCTAGCACTACAGGGGGTAGTCCTTTTCTTCCTCTACCCTACAGAAGGCTGTTGCAAGTCAATATGAACATGCACAAACATGTGTTTGACCCTATCTTCAGCTTAGCCTGCATCAGCAGCCCCATGTGCATGTCTATACTGCTTTTCTGTGTATGTTTGGAGAGGGTCGTGACAGAAAGATATAAATGGTCTTTCTGGTGAAATTAAGGCCTTGGGTTCAGAACTGGTCCACAGGTCAGTATCCTTGTTCCTTCAGAAGGAAGCTTGCATTCATGAGGATGCCCTGGCGTTTTTGGGCACAGATCATTCCACTGTATCCCCAGGAGGTCCACAGTAGTGTTTTTGTTTCAGCAGCTGGCCGACAAGAATTTTTATGCTTTTGCTGATTTTCTTACATTTAGGGGTGGCTTGTAGCCTAATTTGGCATTTTTTAGTGTGCCACCAAACAGATACAGACGAATGTGGTCATGGCTTCTTTCTCCCTTTAAGCTTCTCTGCCTCTTTACGGAGGGTCATAAGTCAAATCTGATTGTTTCTTTCAAGTATTTGGTGACATATCTCATAACAATAACATTGCAGAAGTTCAAGAGTGCGTGCTCATTCAGAGTTCCCATATTGTAAGTATTAAACCTCAGAAATATTTTTTTAGCCCTTTTAAGGCTGTCCTGAGACACAACTAAATTCATAGGATACAGATTAGTAAGTAAAAATCTCTTAAGGATATCTGGCTAACAGCCATGCAAATACACAGAAAGCCATCAGAAGAACAGTGACAAATCAAGAACTCAAGCTAATCCCTCTGAATCAGGTACTCCTAAAACCATTGAAGTTACTAATTTAGTAATCACCCCTGTTGTAAAACACTCAATTGGGACTCAATTCTCTTTGGAATGCAATGCAAACGAAGGCAGACTACTGCATAAAGGAGCACAGAAGTTAAAATTGGGAGCCTGGGGGAAGTGGAGAGTTTGGGGATTAAACAATGGAATTTTGGGAATCCAGAGGATGAATTAAGGGATGTTTACAGGGAATGGGAAGGATCACGTCATGGAGGAAAACGGAGAAATGGGGAAAGGAGAGATGCCACTGCACATAAGCAGTAAGCTTGTCTGATCACTACAGACTTTCCTGTCTTCTTATTAAATTATAACCATTTTCATAAGAGTATGCTCTCTATTTCTTCTGTGTGCGTTGTCTGCCAGCAAACTTCAAGCTGGACTCTCTGGTGAGCAGAGTGAGAAGTTTAGAAGCTAGGTACTGGAGAATCTGAGGGTCCAGAGGCCAGCTACCAGAGAGACCTGGTCCACCATTTTTTGTTGGAAAATTTCTGACTGCCATTTTTCCAAAAGCATTTGGACCCACAAGAGTAATAAAATGTATGACTAGCTTTTGGAATTTTTTGAAAAATAAAGTAATAAAGATTCACAAAGGTAAATAGCACTCCAGATGACTTCATTTCAGATGTTTGTTTAAGCCATTGTCAGTTTAAGATACAGAGATTAATCATTCTCAAAGCTCAGGTTTAACTTAACCACAGGATACATCTCATTTCTCTGAAACTCAAAATCCATCCAGCACAGTCTGAGTAAGGAAGAAAGTGGTTTCCTTCCTAACTGCTTGTTTTCCTTCAGACACCCCCATCTTTACCTTAGCATTAAGTGTATTAGCTCCATCTCTTAGCTCCATCTATGTTTTATTTCAAGATAACATCAGTTCAAAGACACATATACTTATATAGCCCCAAAACAAGTTCTGAAGCAGCCTGTATTAACTTTGGACCACAAGATATGTGTTTGTGTGTGTTTTTTTATCTTCCTCACCCACTTTCATAGACGTATGGGGCTGAAGGTCTTAAGACTTGGAGTAAGCTTTTAGAAATGTGTACAGCCTTCTGTACAAAAGGGGTCGTATTCTGATTAAATCCATTTAATAGCACTGTAGGACAAATATTTAGGAATTTGGTTTGACCTGCTCACCAGAAACCCTTACTGATGGCACTGTCTGGTAAGCAGAGAGTACAGCAGCTCTTCCTGAACACTACAGAGCAATAGTTGCCACAGTGTTGGGGAAGTAGCTCCTTCACCTATCTACCTTTAGCTAAGAGGCTGACATGGATAAGCAGCCAAGGGGCAACAAAAGCAGCAGCAGGATGACAGTCACTGGAATGCTATCTGGCTGGAGACCAGCAAATCACAGACAAAGATTTGCTGTGCTCTACCAATTTTAATTGGAAATCTGTGTGCCCCTGGAGTCAAAAGCATGGAAAATGGGACTCCATATGGATACAGTTCCTGTCATTCTAAGGAAAACACTGTGTCAGCATGTGGTAGAGGGAATTAAAACAATCAGGCAAGAGCTGTTTGCCTCTTAGTTATGTCTGTATTGGGACTGGTACTGATCTTCATCAATAACATAAACGGTGGGATTGAGTGCATCCTCAGCAAGTTTGTGGACAACATCAAGCTGAGTGGTGCAGTTGACGTGCCTGAGAGATGGGATGCCATCCAGAGAGACCTGGACAGGCTGAAGAAGTGGGCCAGTGTGAACCTCATGAGGTTAAACAAAGCCAGGTGCAGGGTCCTTCACTTGGGTCAGGGCAACTCCCAGTATCAATACAGGCTGAGGATGAAGGGATTGAGAGCAATCCCTCCCTTTTCCCTGTGGGAAAAGACTTGGTGTCACTGGTGTTCTGGTACATAAAGTGTGACTTCATTTTACATGCAAGAAAATACACATGTAATAGTACAGGTATTATCCTAGTCTGCTTTTGCAGCCTTCACAGATAGGTGAGAAGAGGGGCCTTTTGCTGTATTGCAGCAGTGGATAAGACCTCCAAGGAAATCAATGTGCGTCTGTCTTTCATACTCTCCTGTCTCTGCAGCATTGTTATCATAGCCCCTGTGATTGCATCAATTCCTGAACTTACTTACTATTTCCTTCAGATTGTTTTTGATGATGCTGCACGTTGGCACAGACAAAAAAGATGGCAACCCTGCCTTATTTTGACCATGTCTGGTGCCTGAAGGAGCAGCATTTCTTTCACCCCGTTGCAATCCACCAAATGTGTGGATGTCAGTAAGGCAGCTGACATGATTCCAGGTGCTGCAAGACAGAGCAGGCACTACCCAGGGAGATGATGCTTGTCTGTGCTCCCTTGAAACTACATGTTGCCATCCCTGAGTGTTGAGCCACCCTCAGGCTATCACTTTGGCTATGGCAAGGCTGGCTAGACCTAAGTGCTCCTCTGCAGCAATAGTTAGGAAATAGCAAATGGCAGGACTAGCAGCTCACCTTTGTTTTTGAGAGAAAGTTCCTTTTCTGAATTTCTGGTGAGGCTGCCTCTGGGTCTGCTGTGTGAAAGGTTGAGCAAGGTCTAGTACTGATGTGCCTAGAGGTGAGGAAGATGATGGCATCTCTGTTGTTCCCTCACTACCAAAGCTTCTAGCAGCAAGAGCCTCAGAAATGGTATACACCAACATCCCTGGTTTAGCTCTCTTGAAAAGCCCTGAGTTAAAGCTTGAAGCAATTTGTGACAAGAGGGTTTCTTGGTATGCAGAGATCAAACCTGCCAGTGGCAAAGGTGGAAGCACCAAGCTTTTTGTGACCTGCAGATCTGCTGATGTCCTGGATCTCCTATCCCCATGTATTGCCTGTGTCTACCTGCTGGACAGTCCTGTGTCAGTACAGCTTAGATACCCATTCCCATTCTCTCCCATCCCTGTAACTATGACTTCTTTGTTTTACCTCTGTTTCTCAGGAGATGGTCTCTAACAAATGTTTTCTGTGTTTCCTTTCCCATCCTCTAAAAGGGGCTGAACTGCCTACGTTGTTGCTTACCCTGCATCAATGTGCATGCCTGAAATCCTGCAAAGGCTCCTTTCTAGTCCAGATGATCCATCAGAGAGCTTGCTAATGGGTCTTCTTAGCCATCTCCACTATCACTGCTTCCTAAGAGAACTCCCACTAGACATCTCTGTACTGCAGGTCTTGAAAACTCTTTCAGAAAGAAAGCTTTTTACAGACTACAAGGAAGGACTTTTCTTGCTGACTTCCTACTTTATATACCCCATCTTCATGTGCATGGGGAGGGATGCCCCATGCTGCCATGAGGATGAACCCTGGCAGGCATCAAGAAGGTCAGGGAGCTCTTCAGCTGGAGGAGAGAGAGATGGGAGGGACCCTGTGGGTACCTCTACACTGCATGATAAGCAAGAAAACTCAAGCATGTAACCTCTGTCCATGGCTCAGGAGCTGGCTCAGTCTCTAACTTTGCTTTGGTGCAGGGGAGATATGATATACAGGGAATTAATCCTAGGCAGTGCAGGCACAAGTCAGTCTGTGCCACTTGACACCAGACCCAGAAATCAGTCCCTGACCAACTTTTACTTAGCTCTGTAGACAATACTCGTGCTGACTGCTTCAAAAAAGGGATGAGCCTCTAACCACATCCTTCGTTGTTTGCTCCAGGAGATGAAAGCCCCGGTGTCTCCATGGTACTTGCTGTCTTAGGCAAGTCTGTATGAAAACAGTCCCTAGACACTTTTCAGCTATGGGGTCCTGCCGCACAAGTCTTCCAACTACTCTCGCTGCACAACCCGTGGGTTGTACCCATGCAGCCTACTTCAAAGCCATGCTGCAAGAACATCCTTATCTGTGTCAGTTCCCTATGCTACATTTCCTTGCAAATGCAAAGTGGCAAAACTGAGGAGCATCAGAAGAGAAGAGAGAACACTCTCTTCTACCCTACTAATCTCTCACTAAACCTATGAAATAAACTGATCTATTTATTGGGCTGCTCCCACCACCTATGCCCATTTTGCAGGAAGGTAAGTATCTTCTGTATGTGGACAGATCCTGAGAACAGCAAAGCTTCACTCTGCTCCAACCAGATTGGAGCCTTGCCCTGTATCTACTTTTCTTCTTCATTCCTTGCAAGCTGGAAAACAGTGGGCTCTGTCACCTCTTAATTTTTGCTCATCCCAATAAGGAAAACTGAATCAACACCAGATTTTTCTTGCAAAAGAACTGAGAAGTAATCCTTAGCCAGTAGGTTCCCCTACAGCTGACAACAGGAGACCCTGGAAGAAAGTGCTGCTTGGGGAGCAGTATGTCTTGAAGCACTTAGCAAACACAGAAAGAGCTGTCAACCAGTCTCCTCAGACCCCATTTTCATTTCTGTGAAGAAATATACTTCATTTTGGTCTCAGAATGTATAGTAGGGAAGTCAGATGATTGATACTAGTATGAAGTTTCCATGCAGCACAGGAAATTCTCTCTTTATTTTCTTTCTGCTTTCTCATACAATCTAGCTATTAGCTGCAAAGTGTCACAGTTTATTAGGGATCCTGTAAGGGTCTTCTACCTCTTTTAGGTTATAGACACCAACACCTCTTACATCTTCCTTTTCAAGGGTGTGTGCTAACCAGTGTCCTTGCAACTCCATATGCAATATGATTTTAGTTACAGAGTTTTAAAATTTATTCTCAAGCACTCAAGGCTGAGTCTTATCCCCAGCACATTTTATTGCATGCTTCCAAACTGTACGGGTTGCTTTTTGTCCACCTTCCCAGGCTTTTCTGGTGGGGAAGACAATTCTGAAAGAACCTTCACAAGGGACACAAACTGTCCAGAAGTCCCAGAACTCATGTGGAGTCAAAAGAAGAGCACCAAGAATTCAGAAATATATGTTCACATTTGGAAAACTAAACCTAAAGCAAATATACTTCAGTATTTCTTCATAAGTCTTGAAGTCATTCCTAGTCCTCCATACCCACTTGATGACCTGCTATCAGCTGCCCTTGTTTTAAACTTTCAATTACCTCTCTTTCCCCCATTACAGATTTTTGCTGTGGTGATCAACTCCTTGCAGAGGAAAGGGCATCTGCTTCTAAGGTGGTAATACAGTGTGGAAAGCATCAGGGAATTCTTCTGAAAAGGAGGGGATGGACCTCCAGAGGGATGAAACTTATGGAAGAGAATCTTTTCCAAACAGGTACTCAGTTTATGACAGATGAACTCTGCTTTAAAGACAAGTGCAAGATTGGTGCTCAGAATCCCTAGTTCCAGGAAAGAAGAGACAGAATCCTCAGCCTGTGACTGGGGAAAGAAGTGAGGAAGGGAGACAGTTTGACTGGTGTGTGGAGGGTGGCAGCTGTAGGTGGGTTCCTTAGAGTAGAAGGAATTGTTTCATCAATCTGAGGAAAGAGCAGAACTTCTGGATGTGTAGACCAAGATGTTTGGAGATGGTGCTCATTTTTTTTCTTCTATCTGAGCATAGATGGTGTCCCAGAATGCCCCTCCATCCAGACAAAGGATACAAACAGTTGTGATGGGTTCTGTAATGATAACCGATGGGTTACTATTCCATGTAGGAACATTCTGTATCCCTGTCAAGTGAGAAGATACCCTTAAGGTCCTTCACAAATATTGCTAGCTGGATAAGGCTGGATGACAGACATGATGTCATGTTTTCATGGAACTTGTCCTTGAATAGATGTCTTCTACTGGTCATTTGACTAGAAGCACATCCTGGTCTCACCAGACATATTCAGGACTTGTTAAAGTCATCACGGGGACTGTGGTTTTTAGGTGAGCCCTCATGCCCATTGGGCACAGGAAATCCATGCTGTCAGTCCCAACGCAAGTGAATACTGATCCTGATGACATCTCTCTCTGCAATGGGAAAGAGAAGAAAAGGAGAGCACCAGCTTCCCCCTAGCTGAGAATTCTGGAGTTCTAACATCCATGGGCCTGTTTACTTGGTCATATTGCCCATGAAGGAGACTCTGGTCAGCCAGGGCCAGCATGCTGAGAAATAGATCTCACTCTTAGACTTCCTGGAGTTGGTTTAAAATGTCAGTGAAAATTCTGTTGATGGCTACTAATCAGCAAGGAAAAGAATACTAAGTGAAACCACTGAACTTCAGTACAGGAACAGACTTTATAATGGATACCTTGTCTGTCTCTCATTAACACATCTGTAATAGTTTTTTCCTCACCCTGACCAGATTTCCAATAGAGTGGAAGTGACTGTTTTTCAGAGATCTGTACCAAGGAGCAGAAGCAGGCAGCTCTGCAAGGTAAGGTCAGCCAGGAACTGAAGTTGACAACAAGCCAGGCATGAGGCAAGATCCTCACCAAGGGGTACAGTCCCACAGTACCTGAACAAGAAGAACTGAATAGGTCTGATGACTGCAGCCAGGTTAAATCAGCAGTCCAGGCAATCCAAACAAGACCATAGTAAGGTGGTAGGTCCAAGATCAAGCCATAAAGTCAAGTCAGCAGATAAGCTGGCTAAAGTCAGTCAGCAAAATTCATGGCCAGACTCTAGTTTGGCTGCCATATAGTTCTAGCAGAGACCACAGGCAAGTGTCTGAGCTCCTGAGAAGCTCCTGAGCAAAGAATGGGCAGCCTCTAGCCAGACTTCTCTCTGTTCTTCCTCATGCAGCTCTTTCCACAGCAGTCTGACCCAAAGTTACACTGCTGCAAGGTTATACAGACCCTGAACAGGCAGTCAAAGCCCAGTGAGAAGCGGAAGAGCTTGTTGGTGTACTAAGGGCGTAACAGCTTGGATGTCACTGAACTTGGGATAAACACCACATCTGCCATCAGACAAAAAGACCATGTGTGTCAGTGTTGTAAAGAGGATTGTGTGTTCAGACTGGTGTAAACAGATCGCGTTCTGCAACTGGTTCCAGTTGACAAGAATGAGTCAAGTAGCCCCAGTTCGATTAACATCAGCTTTTATTTCCCTAAATTCATCATCATGAGGGAGTGGGCAGAACTACCAGCAATGGTCAGACATAACCTGAAACAAAAAGAAACTCAGTAGAGGAAACAGGAAGTCCTGTAGTTCGCATCCTAAGGAAGATGGTCTTTCAAGAGCTTCTACCCATATAGGTCTCAAGTTTTGGCCGAAAAAGGAAACTCTGAGCAGAACTTGCCTCAGAGACAGAGTGAGTGTCAACTACTTCTGTTGATTTTACAGTGAGAGTAATTGCTCCGAAGGAGATGGACGAGCTATAAATTTAGGGATTTTCTTTGCCATTTTCTCTTCTAAAGTGATTCATAAAATGACTGATGTTCTGAACTTTAACATTGCTTTGTCAGGTGAGAAATAACTATTTTGCGTACTGCTCTGCCTGTACTACCAATGTTGGTCCCATAGTAAAACAAGACAATATCGATGATGACATCAGAAGCGCAATCATGCTTCATATATGGTCACAAGTATAATTTTTGAATTTTATTGGAGGTCTTGGTTCTTTCAGATTTGAGATTAATCTGTTGATAATGTCTAAAAAGGTGAACAATATTTCTATTGGTTCATTCATGTAGTTCATGCTATCATGTGAATCTATATATTTCCTCCTTTGTAGTCATTTGTGAGATACAGAGAAGCCCATGCAGAGTTTGGTCTAGGCAGTGTCTAACTGAAGTTTCATCAGTCCATGATCAGAATGGCAACAGAAGGACATCTTTCTGTTCCAGTGTTGTGGCTGCTTCTCCTCTCCATTCAGGTCTCCCTGGGTAAGTACATACTTTATTTCACGTAAGGCAGTGAGGTAGGAAAATAATGTAAATTCGATATAAATAGGTTATTGTTCCATCTGCATGTAATGCAAAGTGTCAAGAAGGTGTTTAAATACATTTCTTCTTTGATTCAATCTCCTTGGTGATCCTGAGAGAAAGAAGGGTAAGCTGTTTGTAATAGTTTGGTATTTACATAGGCATCAGTGACTGGCCGTTCTCATAGGAATTCGAGTCCAAGTTTAGTAAACAGCCAAGCTCTAATGGAAGCCAGCTGGGTATTCTTACTACTGCCTTCCCCGTTGAGCTCTGTGTAGGCAGAATTAATAACTCTGGGTGTTAATTCAACACCAGTTAAAATTACGTTGCTGTGCGCTGTGTCCAGTGGAGTTTGGCTGGGTAACATACCATCCCTTCAGTTGTTCCTGTATATCTGAACCTTATTGCTATTTGTCTCTCCTGCTCTTCTAGAGCTATGTATATGTGTTTGAAGCTGATGATGAGAGCTAGATTTTGGAATCCCCATTTATGTCTCTAGACACATGAAGGTGGCACTACGGCATTGCGACTGGTGGTCACATCCCCATATGGTGAGAACAAGACTTCATGGTTGATACTTTGATGCAGCATGGCCCTAGTCTTAAAGGTTCTCACCAGTTGTGTGGATGCAGTCACCTCTCAAGCAAATGGGAAGAGAAGGCACAGGCCTTTCTGTGCAAAGAACTATGACGAACAGTATTAAACATTTGTACTTAGACATCTTCGTAGCAATGTTTGAGTGTCAACTGAGCAGTACGGTAGAAATGAGAGTGAGTTTTCTTCCAACTTCTTTTAAATAACAGGGAATAGTACTAGAGTGACTCACTGGTAGATGCAGACAAGAGTAGCTTTACCTTGACACCATCATCAGCACCAACAGTTTCTGCTCTGGCAGTACTCCCATTCTCCACGCTGCCTCAGCCCCCTGCTGTTCCCCAGGAAGGGCGCAGCTCGCAGGCAGTGCAGGAGGCACAGCCCCAGCCCTCAGGGACTGAGTAGGCAACCTGTGACAAGGTAGCACACATCTGCTGAAAACCTCCACCTGCGGTCTGGGTACAGGGATGCACAGCTCATTCTCACCATTGGCCTAGGAGGGGAACCAGATCTTCAGCTGGAACAAGCCAAAATCTGATGCCTTCTTATCCAAGCAGAACCTCAGTCTGTGTCTACTACTACTGAATTCAATGAAGGGACACAATGAAGTGTGAGGAATACAAAAGAGTGCGCCTGTAGGTATCATAAAAAGTCACATAAGATTGATTACAGCAAAAGATAGTTTTGAATAGGAAATATTTGTATCTGTTCATCATTCAAGTGACAAGCTGTTTGTTTTACTCCTGGATATGGCTGATGGAAATAGATTATCTGGTTCCTTTAATAATATATTACTAATTTAACTTTTCTTAGAAATTATTTCTCTTTTAAATGTATATATTTTTTAGCTGAGAAAACCCTTCTTTTGGACTATGCTCTTCAAGTAAACTGTGGGTTATTCCCCAGAACATCTTTCAGAAGAGTCTTAAAAGACCTATTACAGAAAGATTATACTCCTTCTGAGACAACATGTTGCAAGTACAAAGGCATTTTGTAGTTTTCAGAGACATATGCTATGTATGTTAGAAATTTTCTTACTCAGAAAATTTGAGGAAAGAGGACAGTTTGCAGAAAAAATAGTGTTTGGAAGTTACTAGTTGTCGGTCACTTGAATAATCTCCCTTAAACTTTTTGTGTTTCTGAATCTAAATGATAGGCAGGAAATTGTGAGGAAGTCCAGTGGTGTTAGCAAAGAGGTAAAAAACTTTGACTATGTATAAGAGGTGATTATGTGTCAAAGCTATATTGTCTGTGTGTGATGAAGCAGGGAAGAATGAGGCTACAAACCATACGGAGATGGAGGCAAAATTGCCTTTTAGTTGACTACTGCCAGCGGTTTACTCTGGAATGAGAAATGAAGCAATGGTTAGTTACTGAAGGAAACGGCCACAGTAGCATCAGTTCATGGGCTAAGACTGACGTACTTACAGGGAATAGAGAGAGGAATTAGATTTGTTTTCAAATGCAAAGAAAAATTATACATTCTTGGTCCACAGTCTCAAATGACAGCAAGCAGTGTGATATGTAGGAACACCTCTCTCTTTTGAGGAGGAGAAGGAAGGTGATATTTTCCACACCAGATTGTTTTGAAAACTCTTACTGGAAAATCCAAGGAAAGCTCTTAGCGCAAATCAATTCTCTTTTGTCACTTATCAAATACCGTCATTGATAGGAGATTATCTCTGAGAGGTGTCTTACTGGACTATTTGCAAGATGTGCATAGCTGCACTGTTTTCTGTTCACATCACTGTCCAGTGCTGGGTCATAATGAGTACTGCAGGTTTCTCTTGGTACCTGGTCAGGTTCTGACACCTTTCTTGCTTCCAGTGCAGCCTTACTGACTAAGAATTGTGGTTGTCTTAGCTAATTGTGTCACCTTTACAGGGGTGACTCCTCTAAGTCATGAGCTGTAGAGTCGGTATGAGGGTACAGAAAGGAACAGCTGCTGCAGTTGCAATAATGTCTGGTATGGCAGGGAACTCACCAGCCAGGGCCCAGCCCTGGACAATGGAAGAGCAGCAAGAAGGGCAGACCTAGGGGTGGCAGTTGGGTTCAACTCTTGTTGCCAACTTGCCTCAGATCATCAGGCAAATGCATAGTGATGAGGCAGGTCCAAGGTCAATCTGAGAAGTCAGTCTGTGGCTCAGAGTGCAGATCAACAGTGCCCATGGCCAGGCACAGCTGTGCCCAAGTTGAACACAGATGCACCAACAATTGTAGCTCAGACAGGGACAGAAATTCCAGGCCTGTGCTTAAATAGAGGCCTGGGCCCATGGGCAGAGTATGTGGGTGGAGACCTCAATTGGGGAAGCTCAAGGCCGCTAGGGTTATTAGTGCACTCAGGGCACTGACAATTGGATCAAACCTGTCCTACATATGTTTGCTTTAATTTTCCATTGTGTGTCATGTTTTGAAACAGCACTAATTTGGGACCAAAGTTACTATGCTTCTTACATGACTGTCCTGTAAGTCTTCTCTAGCTATGTGGTCAACCTGAATGATCCTCCAGGACCCAAAAGAAGTTGCCAGCCCTCTTCAGGGATTTGCCTGTTCCATAACATGCTGAAATTCTAATCTGACCAAACTGAAGACAAGTCTCAGACGTGGAGCACTTAGTTTGTAGTAATCTTTGTTTTAGGAGCTCGTTAAGAAATACAACAAACACAACATAGGGTCTCATTTCTCCTTTGCCCAGACTAGTCTGCCATGTGAATTCAGTGATTCAAGTTATAAGGTTTCATTTATAATCTGTAACTCTAAATTTGTGCACTGATGAGAAAAAAAGCTAAAAAAAGAAAATAATTAGTTACTGAGCTGATGGTGAGAGTGTTCATCTTTCCTCCTCCATCACAGTGTGGGCATCCCCTGTATCACACCAGGAAGCATGACAGCCTCAGCAGTCCAGCTGCTGCTGCCTCTCCTTCAAAAGCTTTTCAGGTCAATTCAGAATATTAACTCAGCATGTTCTATGATTCTGTAATTCTGTGCATGCTTTTTACTCAAGCAGAGTTCTACCTTCTGCAAATAAAGAATCTTCTTTTATGAAAAGATGTTCCAAAACTCTTGCCATAAAATTCCTGACTGGGAAAAAAGCTTAAGACAATTCCTGAACAAGTACACTTTTTTTTTTTTTTTTAACGTGTCATTACATCTTAGGCGACGTGCTTCAGTTTTTACAGTGTTTACTGTGCCTATGGAAGACATGGACTCAGACATGTTCCCCTGTGTTTCTTGGGTCCCAACAGGACTTTGTGTAGCTTTACTTCCTACGAACTGCTTCTGTGTCCCACCATCATTCCTGCATTTGAATGTAACCAAATTCTCCCTGTGCTTTCTAGTCTGTAAGTCCCTGTGCTGGCTCTTTATCAAGTGCTCTGTGATGATTGTCATGTTGTTTTGTAAGTCCACAGGTAAAAGGACTGGGAAATGTGCATCCATATAAAAGGAAAGAGGCAGCCTTGGGAGGAGAACAGGAAAAGAGGGTCCTTTGGGCATCAGCCCCACCCCAAGAGATGGTGGAGCATGAGGAACAACATGAAGACCTACTCGTCTGTCTTCTGTTGATGCTGCTGTGTCTCCTGAGATAGCTTGCCACCCCTCATGAGTAATTCTCTTCTCTCATTAGACACCTCTGACCAGCAGACCCCATGGCTAGGGCAAGAGAGGAGTGAAAGAAAAAAGATTACTGGGACACTGAGTTGCGAGTAACAGTTTGTCTGAGGAGAAGGAGTTGAGGCAGACAAGGGAAATTACTTCTTCACACCATACTGAATATGGCAATGAAGAAATTGGTGCCCTGTGAACATTTTCAGCTGGATATTATCATGGCAGAAAAACAAAGAGAAAGGACGAACTTCTGTTGAAGCCTTTGTGAATCACACAGCAGGGGGACATTACTCAACATTTCCCAGCCCTGATAGGTCAGAAGAAGGGAAAGTTCACCTGTTATTAGAAATAACTTACATTTTAGCAGTGCGGATAGCTTAAACTTGTAAATACAGACAAAACTCCCTGCAAGAAACCTTTAGATTGGACTATTTAGAAAGATGAGCCAAATAAGTCTGATTTAAGATTAAATTAAGAGTAGTAATAATAATCTCATTAACCATCTGCAATAGATAATCATGATTCGGCACTGTCCTTTCTATAACCTTGCTCTGTCTCTGTGTATGAAGGTGCTGATGAACTGAGGCTGTCAAATGGAACTGGCCCCTGCTCAGGGAGAGTGGAAGTAAAACATGAGGAGAAGTGGGGAACTGTGTGCGATGGTGACTGGACCATAGAAGATGCTGAAGTTGTTTGTAAGCAACTACAATGCGGATCTGCTGTTCAGGCTCTTAATCGAGCTCCTTTTGGAGAAGGAACTGGACCAACATGGTTGTATCGAGTTGATTGCCGTGGCTATGAACCCACTCTCTGGAATTGCTCACATGTAGGATGGGGTGTCTTTACCTGCCCTCATTATTTTGATACTGGAGTGATCTGCTCAGGTAAGAATTCGCCCAACCTTGTATAATAGAAAAATGCTGAGGCCGAGATCAAACGTTGTCCTAACTGGATAAAGCCAAATATTGCACACTTTCTCTGTGGCCTCCACTCAGCTAAAGCAAGTTCCACTAGCATTAAGTCTTCTGCTGACTACAAGTGTATGTCTCCTTTGCCTAGGCACAACAATGACATGGAAACAAAGTAGGCGTAGTAAATGACAGAGAGCAGAAAAAGAAACACTATTTGTTTCTACCACAGCTCTCCCAGGCAACAGGAGGGCAGTACTAAACTTGTCTTTGACCAGATGTGGGAGCTACAAAAGCAGCTGTAGATGGACAAGGAAGAAAATGCTGTGCTATGCTATACAACTGCCCTTCTCCTCCAGATCTTTGTGTAAGCTAAGACACGACAGTCTGCAATGGCAGACAAATCCGATGTCGGTTTGGCTGCCTTCCTCTGCAAGATGTGCTTGGTTTTGCTCTTTGGATAAAGTACCATCGCAAGAGGTTTTTTTCTTCCCAGCTTCAGGACTGCTACCAGCCTGTATATCTCCAGACTGCGCTTTTAGTCTTTTCTGAAGATGGGTGCAACATTTCCTCTTTCCTCTCTCTGGGGCGCTTCAGCTTCCTATTCATTTGAATAATGACATCTCGAGGACACACACTAGTAAATGACTTTTTTTTTTCTTTTTTTTTTTTTCATTTGGGGATTGCTACTTCTCAAGCATTTGGCAAATGTTCAAAAGTTCCCTCCTTCCCAAGGATTTAGTATTTTCACATATTAAGATACAAGCATTCCCACACACCATTTTCTCTCCTGTCAGTGGCATACAGGAATTGCCACAATGGCTATTTAAAAGAGTCAGTGGTCCTCAGAGAAGTGACATGTGTCTTGTCCATGAAGGTATGTGATTTATTAAATTAGGTCAGTACAACCAAGCCTTGATGCTGGATTTCTTGGGTTTTTTTTCCAGGTTTCTCCGGGCTGCATCTAGCTGGAGGGGACACTGCCTGCTCAGGACATCTGAAAGTAAAGCAAAAAGAAAATTGGGCTACAGTCTGTTTTTCACACGTTGATTTCAAAACTGCCTCTGTTATATGTAATGAGTTACAGTGTGGCCAGGCTGTGGATATCTTGAGAGGAACCCACACTGGAGACAGACATGAACTGATCTGGCAAGAAGAGTTTCACTGTGTAGGGAATGAGACTCACCTTGCGCACTGTCCCAGGAAAATGCGCCCTATTAAGACATGCTCTCATGATGCCACTGTTGTATGTTCAGGTGAGACTTTGGACTGATGGACATAATTTACATGTGTCATATATGTCTTCTTCCTGTCTCACAGTTCAGAGCCTCTGTATATTTCTGTGGTCCTCAGGGTTCTTGAGTGCTTTCCCTCTCATGTATTAAGCTGTCCAGGAAGTAATAGAGAACAGCCCCACAATCTCTCATTTACTCTACTGAGAGTCTGCATTTAACATGAGCTGTTCTAACCACTTCACTTCTGCACCAGGGACGCGGATTTCAAAAGAGCTGTAATTTCTTTTATACTACTAAAGGTATGCACTCAGTAGTGCTGCGAATTCTTTCCATGTCTTTCTCATATACATAAAAGGAAAGATGCCCAGAGCAGACAGGCAGGAACATGGAAAATTGAATTTATTTTCTGTGCTGGCAGTGTGTATGTTAATCCCTGGCACTGTACTTAATTATAAAACTGGGAGAGGTACCATACCTCCAAAAAAGACAAAGAAGGCATAAGTTACAAATTTAAGTTATTTTAAAAAAAAAAAAGAAACAGTTGTTGGAGGCCCAGATAGCTTTAGTTGTGACTGCCAGGCAACATTATTTAAGAACTCCATAGAATCAAGGCAGCTGGGGGCTCTAAATACAGCTAAATTACTGCCACCCACTAAAAACTGATGATTAGACCTAGCAAACACAACTGTTTTCCTGAGGGCGCAAATCAAAATGGATAAACTGAACATGGGGCAGAGCTGCTGGCAGCACCCTGTCACAAAAGAAGCCTGGAAAGGACTGCAGCTCATGTCCATTTCCCAGTCGAAGGGCTGCAGTCCATTTCAAGACTGCTTTGGACACTAACCCACTGGCCATGGCTGTCTGGCTGGGGAGCTGTGGCAGCCAAATGGCGCAATTAAGGTATCAGTAAGTGACAGGTCTTGGGTCCTGCCTCCACCTTGCAAGAGTCACTGCTGAGAGTGGAAATCCAGGTGTCATTAGGGGGAATATGGTGCAAGGACCAGGCAAAGGTAAGAAGTAAAAGTGTGAGAAGATAGAGGGACTGCATGGGGCTGACAGTAGGACACCACAGTCCTGCCCACACTGCACTTGAATTATTGTGAATATGCTGATGGGCATGGCCTGTTGTAGTCAGAACCTTATGCTATGGCATGGATGAAAGTTGATGCTACTAGTAACTCCTACTCTGAGTTTCTCACATGTTCCAGTGTAAGGCAATGCTGGAACTGCCTCCACAAGAAAAGATGTTGCGAGGTAGCAGCAGTATTGGCAGGGTGGAAGAGAGCAGAGCAGAGGAGGAGAGACTGAACCTAAAGAGTCAAAAGACTTTTAGTCATCTAGTGCAGGCTACAACATGGACAATAAAGACTTTTTTTTTCTGAGCTGGCTTATGAGCATCCTGGTCTAACATGCTTCCCTGTAACCTGAGATATACTGAGTGCTAGCTCCTTGCAGCTAGAGCTCTTTTACAAATTTTAATGCAATAGCACACTCACACACACACACAAAGTAACAGCTAAGTTCCTTTATTCTTCCTGCAGGCTATGGTGGGTACAGGCTGGCAAATGGGAGTACCACATGTTCAGGCAGAGTAGAGCTTCTTCATGGAGGCACGTGGGGAACCCTGTGTGACTACCTGTGGGATTTACCAGCTGCTAATGCCCTCTGCCAGCAGCTGGACTGTGGAGTTGCCCTACAGATACCAGGTGATACCTTTTCCTTCGGGAAAGGAAATGGATCTGTCTGGAACGGCACATTCAGCTGCAAGAAGAATGACTTAAGCCTGAGAGCCTGTCCTGTGAGCGTGCTACGTCATGATGAATGCCCTGCTGGAAAAGATGCTAGCGTGATATGTTCAGGTAAGCAGCAGAAAGGTCTAAGAGGACAACTGAAAAACTCCTTCGTTGAGGAAAAATATGGACCCAGCATCTGTGGAGCCAAGCTCCATCTTTTGTCTGCTGCTACAGGCATTTCCAGGATCTGAGGCTGCATTTCACCTGTACCACATGGCTGCTCTCTGTGAAATGCTCCTAGTGTCAGGGAACAGCAAGAATAGGGCTGCCTCACAAGGTAGGATGAGCTGGGGACAGAGGGTGAGGACAACACAGGCACTGTCCATGTCCATCAAGGCACAATCCAAGGCATCTGCACAAAGGACAGAGGAAGGTACTGATAACAAGGTCTATGACCGGTTCCAGACAAGGGAAAATAATCAGTCAGATGTAGGGTCCAACTGGAGAGTAGTCAGGAGTAGCAGGAGACAAGACTGGAGACAGTTGCACCATTCACAGACTGAAGGTCTGGTCCTGGTTTAAGTGAGGCCTTGGACCAGTAGGGTGCATAGCTGGAGGCCCCAGGTGAGGCTGGTCAGGACATTAAGGTCTGTTGGTTCACCCAGAGCCCTGAAACCTGGTGCCCCAAGTTTAAAAATTGCAAAGGAGACCAGATACTGATTTCTAGCCATTCTTCTTAGTAAAATAGGGTGGACCGAAATCTAGTTATGAGTATGGAAGTTCCAGTGGCCCAGTGGAGTCATTTTCAGTACTGAATGCTAAGGAAAGCTCTTTCCCATTTCCCAGTCACTTTCGGGTCGTGCCCATGAGCAGTTACTCACATGACATCTCAGTACCCACTTTCTCTTATATTCAGGGTGCCCAGGGGGCAGGTTGGTGAACGGCACCACATGCTCTGGTAGAGTGGAGATCCGCCATGGAGACACGTGGGGAAGACTCTGCCGCTCCCACTGGAATTTGCAGGCTGCCAGCGTCCTCTGTCATCAGCTGAACTGCGGCTACGCAAAGTCAATCCAGACCGGAGACCGTTTTGTGGGCGGGAACGGGCCTGTATGGAGAGATGCTTTCCACTGCGAAGGGACAGAGTCCTGCCTGTGGGATTGCGCTCAGGTGACTTTGGGCAACCCAACCTGTTCAGCTGGAGATGCAGCCACTGTTATTTGCTCAGGTAAGCCAGGAGTGGCCTTTCAGGGGCAGTGCAACTTCAGACAAATGCGGCATTGGAGATCGCACTCTGCCAAGTAAGTCTGGTTTGTCAGCCTGCCTCTAATGCTCTCTCCTTTCCCCCACCCCTCCAATCTTTGTTTCAGCATAAAATCTTAATTTAGTAGAGGGATTCACATTGTTCAGATGTGAACTGACTCCTCACAGGATCTAGTCTTTGAGCTGGGGAAGCCTTTCTCACTTCCCATTGCAGACTCTTGTGTACATGAAAGCAAACAAAGCCTTGACAGAGGCTGTCTCCTTAACTGGTGGTGAGAATTATTTTTTTACCAACACAGAAATTTTTCTTCCATCTGTCTCCTGCATTTTATTTCTACTGCAGTAAGAGTAGTAACTTCAATACCTTTTTCAACTCTCTTGAGCCCAGGTCTTGCTGAATCACTCAGACTCTTAGATGGTGAGAGCCGCTGTGATGGGAGAGTTGAGATTTCTCTCCATGGCACATGGAGCAGAGTCCTGGATGATGACTGGAACATTAAGGATGCTCATGTGGTATGCAGACAGCTCCAGTGTGGAATTGCCGAGAAAGCCTATTACCTTCCAAGGTCTAAGCGAGGCATGGGTCATGTGGGCTTAAGGAATGTCGAATGTGCTGGAAATGAGACTCAGCTGATGCTCTGTAAGACCTCTCATTCTCAGCCAATGGGAGTTGCTGAAGACGTTGGCGTGATTTGCTCAGGTGAGTTACTGTGCAAAAGGAACAGAATGCTTCCTGGGTTGCCTCTAGCCCACCTCGTGCTGTAGTCTCACCAGATCTTAAATAGGCATGGGTCTGAGCTTGTGATACCCACCTGCTTGTATATTCTAAGGGACAAATGATAGTTAAAGTGCAATTTACATGATGTTTTCTTCATCTGAATTTCTTAAAGAATTTATCTCACAGAATCAAAAAGAAGTAACAGAATACAGAAGTAATAAGAACAGTAATTTGGCCACAACTGCCACACATTCTGACTGTCAGAATGTAATTAAATAGGTTTTATTTTGTGACATTTCTATATTTATAGACACCTGCAGCCTTTCTAAAGTAAATTAGAACTGTTTCCACTCTTCTCTTATTTTGTAACCCATCTATAACAGAAACTGTCTCTGTCTAACTAAATGAGTTTAGATAGAAAATAGCTTCTCAGGCTTTCTAAGATAAGGTGATCTCCACATATATTTAGTTTGACTACACACTTCTTGTTTGCAACATCTCACAGGTGTTATTCAAACATTTACCTGATGCCAGGAGTAGGCCTTTCCCTTTATGAGGTTTTAGCATCACAGGAGTTCTGCCCAAGAAACCATAACAGAAGAACTGGAATATAATAAGAACATGATACCTAAGAAGTGTTTTAAACATACAGTCATTACACTGACCTGTGCATTATCATTATATTGCATGTTGACAGCTGAGTTTTCTTCCTGCAGGTAGCAGACAGATCAGGCTGGTGAATGAAACAAACCGCTGTGCTGGAAGAGTAGAGCTTTATCATGACGGCATCTGGGGCACCGTCTGTGATGATAAGTGGGATCTATCAGATGCTAATGTTGTTTGCAAACAGCTGGGATGTGGACATGCCATCAAGGCATTTGCCTCTGCTCATTACGGCGAAGGCTCTGGGCAGATCTGGCTGGATGATGTGAACTGCACTGGGGCTGAATCTGATCTCTGGGCTTGTCCCTCTAGGGCATGGGGCCAGCACAACTGCCAACACAAAGAGGATGCTGGAGTCCTGTGCTCAGGTGTGTTCAGAGAATCATTTTCTGAGGCTGTGGGTTGAAAGGGGAGGATTACATGAAGGGGAAGTAGAGAATAGTGGAGACTTGTTTGGACAGCCTCTTACTTTCTCTTGACTACAAGCATAGTTGGTCAGCACATCCCCTTGGTCCCACCAAGATGCAAAGGGTTTACAGAAGTCTTTATTTTGCATTAACACTCACACACAAGAAGTGTGTGGTGGGGTGGGATATTTGGGGGATAAATTGGAGGGCTTCCAGCAAAGGTACGAACTATGTGTAAACAGGAGAGTGTGACAGACCTTGTTGAAGGGGAAAGTGATTGGGAAGAACTCCAGTGGCCTGGAGCCTGGATATTTTTCTGTCTAAGAATATCACACCAGTAAAGGGGTTATGCCGCCTGTGAAACACGAGTGGTGTGTTGCTTTGCTGTGGGGTACACCAGCACCTACCATGTGCTCACAGCAGGGCTTCAAGAGGCACTGGGATGGCTTAGCAGATCTGGGCAATCTGGTTGAGAGTCTCAGTCAGAGCAATGGTCTTGTAAAAGTGTTGTTAACTACCGCTCAGCACAAAAGGGAGGATTCTGATCAGAAGTTAGCAGCTAGTAGCACTGAAATGGTCAAATTGCAAGATTCAGGCTGCTTGTGGGAGCTCCTAGAGGCTAAATTTACTGAACTGGATACCTTGGGAGGTGAAACTAGGGGCTCATGATGAATTTAAAAATGAGTCCTTTCAGGCAGCGCTAGTTACAGTAACTAAGGAGCCCTATGGAAAAGGCTACGCTGCTCTCTAGCCTGTGACCGCTCAATGGGACTTTACTGAGTGTAAATGAATAGAGAAATATGGAGAAACTTAGAGTCTCTGCTCTGCAGTGTCTGCAGCACTGCTGTGACACCAGAGCAGATGAGATGCAGCTGAAAGCTTAAGACAGCAGGGCTTTGGAGAGTTTGGGCATAAGCCACTTGTAAACACTGTCCCGAATAATGAAGGAGGGCTCTGTGATCAGTTTATGGAGAGATATGTTGAGCAGTGCCTAATCGTGCTGATCCTAAAAACCAAATACCCCTTTGAAAGGACTGGGAAGAAGGGGATAATCAACTGCAGTTTCCTGGACTGCTGGAGCGTGGTTACAGGCAAAGGGAGAGGGACCCTGAGAAGCCTGTGATCACTAATGTTAGGGCTTGAAATCTCCAATGGCTAGGCACAGTTGCTAATGCCCCTCTGGTGCCATCTGGTGGGATGCCCTCTTGATCAAGGACTGACCTATGTATACCATTTTGGAGTGAGGATGCCAGAAGAAGAGTGCAAGCTAACAGTATGGATGAGGATAATACCAATGATCCAGCAGTATGGTCAACCTCCAGAAAAATATGAAGAGAGGATGAGAAATCTGCATTTCCCCCCCCTATACATTGGGACTTTAGGATGTATCTGAAAGAAAACAGAGAAAATATGACAGACTGGGAGGAAAAACCCTTCATAGACCTAGCATTGTGAGCGCAGGAGAGAGGTGAGAGCTTACTTAAACTATTCCCTCCTGCTGCCCCCACTTCTGGACCTCATACTGCTCTGACAACTGATTTGAACTAACTGCATCAGGGGGGTTCTCCCCTGGCCTGGCAGCAGATGAAGATAACCAAATAATATAGACTGTCCAGACAAGGCGGCCAGGTAGCCTTGCCTCAACAATATTGTGTCCTGGTGGATACCTAATGATAGGGGTGCTCAGTGCACCTTATTGTCCTCTTTGTGTAGCAATGATAAACAAAGAGTTCTTGGAGTAACTGGAGGATAAACATGCCCAGCTTGGGAGGAAGGAAACCTAAGCTTGAATAGATGGGTTTGGTACACCTTACTTGTGGCCACTGGCCCTACTGCCTCTGTCATCCTTGGCATTGACTATCTTGACCACTGGAGGTGGACAGATGTGGCAGGAAGGCTTTGGGGTTTTTGGAACAGGCAGTGTGGCTTGCACAGGTGAGAACCAGCTGTGGGATTCCCTAGGACTCTCTAACCACCCAAACATTGCAGAATTTGCTTAAATAAACCCAGGTGTCAGTCCCTTGACAATCCAACTAATTTGCTGAAAGTACTGTGAAACTGACCAAGGGGGCAGCAATTAAATCCCAAAAATAATTGTTTCCCTGGAAAAACAAGGGTTGGTCTTAAACACACAGTCACCTTAAAACAGTCCTGTTTACCTGTGTGGAGATCTGCTGGAGAATAACTGTTTACAATAGCCTTCAGAGCTCTGAATGAAGTTACACCTCCATTAGCTGTTACAGTTCCAGACATGCTGAGGCTTTTATATGAGCTAGAAGCTAAAGAATACATCTGGTATGCTATAACTTATATTGCAAATGCTTTTTTTTTTTTTTAATCCTGTGGGTAAAAGAAGCAAGACTTCAGTTTGCCTTCACCGCAGTAGTGTGCAGTACATCTGGAACCAACAGTCCCAAGGGTGGAAACACAGCCCTTTGTATCTGCCGTGGCGTCATCCACAAAAATTTAAAGTCATAGAATGCCAAATGACTTTTCCTCTACCTCGATGATGTATTGATTGGAGGAACAACTCCAATTAAATTAAAGGGCTATAGGAAATCATTACCTCTCTCTGTGCTCTATTTGCCATTAAGCTCTCCAAAGTAAAAAGGCCCCCTCAAGAAATACAGGTTTTAGGCATTCAAAATGGACAGAGATATATGCCAGCTTGGATATATGCCACCAAATTTCTTGGCTCAGTACCATGGACCTCCACGCAATAAACAAGAACCCAGGCCAACTTGGGCATTCCTGGATTTTGACATATGCACATCCCCCTTTTAACCAATTGACTAAACCCATATACCAAGTGACCTGAAATAAGCCTCATTTTGAGTGGGAAGGGGAACACCAGCAAGATTTGGAGCTGATGAGCAGAAGATAATCCATGCCATGGTATTAGGATCAATATGGGTAGCTAGCAATATAAAAAAATTGTTACATACACATGCAGGAAAGAAGAGCATCAAATGGAGTTTGTGGCAATGAGCTTCTCAAGAGATGAGAGACACTGTTGGAACTCTGGAGTCAGAGTCACAAAGGAACAGAAAATAACTACTCCCCTGTAGAACAAGAAGACCTAGCTGCATGTGTAGAAGGTGTCTGAGTGCCACTGAGGTGAGTGCAGAGCAGTCACTGTGGTTATGCCCTAGACTAGCTGTCCTGAATTTTAGGTTCAAGGATTCAAGGCTACTAAGGCAAGAGCAACCACAACTACCTGGCAAAAAAGGCTATTGGCCCTTTGCCAATCTGCATATATTGGTTCAAGCTCCAGGCCAGGATTAATCAAATTTACTAGGTCAATGGCCAGCAAATCAATAGTATGAGGAACACCAAACACCTTTGGCTGTCCAGGCCCTAGCATATGATGAATTAAGTACTGAAAATAAACAACAGAGTTTGTTCACTGATGCATCCTGCAAAAGCATAGCAGGAAACAGGCAGTGGAAATCCTTGGAACCCTTCTACAGGAGAAGCTGCCTTCTGGAAGGAGTCTTGAAGAAGTCTAGAAGGCCTGGAAAATAGCCTTAGAACATACTCAGGAGCATCAATGGACCCATGTATACAGACTCCTGGATGATGAATAACGTGGTAAGGAAATCACTTAAAGAATGAAATTGTGATAACTGGCAGCAGTGAGGAAAACCATTTTGAGCAGAAGTACAGAAAGTAGTACAACAGCTGCTTGAAGAAAGAACTGTTTAGTATGTCATGCTAATAATGCATATATCCCAAATTCAAAGACAACTCAAGAATTAAAACACAGCAACCAAGCCGACAACCTGGCTTTTAGTTAGTAGAGGTTTGGGACGGGAGCGTAAAGGAAAACTATTTTTAGGTAGAAGAGCCTATGAAACTGCTGAGGATGCTACGAGGGATCGAGAACAAAGGCGGCTGCTTAGGCTTGTCTTGGGAAGATATAATGCAAGCAATTAGGCTGTGTGATGTCTGTGGAATAACACAATATACAGTGTGAATGATGAAACAGCATGCACAGTGAAAGAAATGAATGTTTGGAGATGCCTGGCGAGTGGATTATATAGACCAACCCCTTCCTCCCTATCACCACTGGCAGATGCTATGTCCTCATAGTGGTAGAGCATCACAAGGGTGGCTAGAAGCTTTCCCCACTCAAACAGCAAACGCAGGTAGCACCCTAGAAGGAATAAACAAACATATCTGTTGGCACCATGGAATGCTGTTTAGGCAGGAATCAGACAATGTAAATTATTACAAAAATACAAGCAGTCAAGAATGAGTAGAGTGGGTCCATCTCCAGGTAGCTGGAAAAGTAGAGCTGTACAATGGCTTACTTAAACCCATGCTAAAAACACTAGAGAAAGCGTCTATAAGGGAATGTATGACATCCTCACCTTCCTCACCTCCAGGAATCTGTGTGGCTAGCTAACTTTGAGCCAGGAACTTGTCATAGCAGCCCAAAAGAAAACCTGAGCTAAACTGGGTGATAAAGTACCAGCCAGCCCTGACGCTTGGATTGGGAAGCCTGCAACAGTTGAAATCCCTGAGAAAGTGGTCCCTATTGTTGGAAGAGCAGGGTTTACTTACTGGTTGGTTTTCGAAAAAAGAACAATGAAATATGTGCCTTTACATCAAGTAAATAGAAGACAGTAATCTTAATTTACCTCATAAACTACATTCTTGTCCATGTGTTTTGCAGGCACAAGGTCTGAATTTTGTAATAAATATATGTTGAGATTGGTATGATGTTAACTCCTATAATGTGGTTCCCAGAATAAGAGGTAACATTTTGTTGACTATATGTGCTCGTTGTTACAATGTCAATACCTATTGTCTGGGACCAAGGGTAGAGCTTATAATGCATGTATTTTATGATTATGATGGCGGTAAAGTGGAGTTTATAATGGATGTATGTTCAAACACTTCTCTTAAACCGGCGTTTCACAGAGGTGAAGGGTGAACCGTATTGGCTGTAACTGGCAGGGTTTCAGTCACCGTGGGCTGCAGGCATGCCCTGCGCTGCTGCAGGAGAGCCATTCCAGCAGGCTCGGAAACTACTGTAAAAAAGTCATTGCACACCAAAACTTCAACAAATCAGAGGAACACATGGCACCTATGCTTCAACATACCCAGGAAATATGCCTGGTACTGCGGTATGTGGCCACCACTGTTGTTTGTTTATGTAGGTGCTGGTGAAGGCTGCCTAACCAGAGAGGATCACTGTATGATTTTGGGGTTTAAGTGTTTGCCACTTTTGTAGTGGTTTCCTCTGGCGCTTTCTCATTCAGAGTGATGAACAGGATTGTTAGCAGATTCTGGATTTCACTCATCACAGCCAAGTTCCTAGCAGAGTCCGGCCTCTCTAATTCCATTTTTATGTCTTCATTTCTAGAGTACCTGGCTCTGAGGCTGGCGAATGGCAATGACTGTGCTGGACGCCTAGAAGTTTACTACAACGGGACATGGGGGAGTATTTGCTCCAATCATATGTCTCAACTCACTGCAATAACTGTGTGCAAACACCTGAACTGCGGAGATGGTGGGGAAATTGCGGAAGGCTTCCGATATGGCACTGGTTCTGGACCCACATGGCTGGACCACATTGAGTGTACTGAACAGCATAATTCTCTCTGGAAATGTCAGTCAGACCCCTGGAATCCTCAGTCATGTGATAACCGAGCGGAAGAGACCCATATTTCTTGCACTGGTAATTAGAAATGCATCTGTACAGGACTACCCAGACATATACATAAGCCTATGCATGCATATATGGACATTGTAGTAATTACCTCACGTTCGTTTGTTACCTGGTATATATTATTTCTAGTTTCATGCAAATTGCAGAAACATTTTTCTTTATCTATATCTTTGATGTAAATGAGTGAATTAAAATTACAGGAGTGTCAATGAGTGCAGTTACCTGGTGGAAATCCCAAGGAAGTCCCTGATAGGATGGTGCCCTAGCATATTTTTAAAGCAAATATCTATGATACATGGTCAATCTGTGAGATCTGAGTTTGGATCAGACTTCTCAAGAAGTCTAGAGGCATGTATGTGTTTCTACATGTATGGAGGCATATCAGTGCATATGTACCCATGTGCATGCACACAGCCATGGACAAGTGTATGAATTGGTTCAGTTCTAAAAGTCCACTTCTAATGCCTGCTCTTATGACAGTATTTCATACCTGTGGGTTCTCACTATAATATAAATGAATACTAGATGACATTCAGATCTCCTGAAAGCCACTGCAGCTGCCTCACACAAGAAGAAAGCAAGCACAGTCATCAGGAAGATTATTTAATTCACAGAAATAGCCAAACAGTGATCCACCAAGTAGTAACTAGGCCACATATATTTTATAGGAAAAAAATTACTTGATTGGTATTCAGGCATTTTATACTCCCTCGCTCTTTTCAGAGAATAATCAATTTCAGTATTTAAATTCTGCAGGAAGAAAAGAGGCAACGTCTCCAGCCACATTTACTGAGTGTCCAAACTCTACAAGTTGTTCAGGTACCTCTATCTCTTTGTTTCTCCTTATTGTTCCCTATGGACCCTCCTGCAGTTTCAGCAATACAGAAGGTTTCTGTGTTTTGCAGACAGGGAGAAGTTACGAGTCATAGGAGGAGTGGATGGATGTTCGGGCAGAGTGGAGATTTGGCACCAAGGTTTATGGGGAACAGTCTGTGATGATTCCTGGGACATAGCAGATGCTAATGTCGTATGCAGACAGCTGGGTTGTGGATTTGCTGTGTCTGCTCTGATTGAAGCTGCCTTTGGGGAAGGGACCGGTCCCATCTGGTTGGAGAAGGTGCACTGTAAAGGAACAGAGCTGTCTTTTTGGGACTGTCCTGCCAAGGCCTTGTTCGGCAAAAGCTGTGATCATAAGGAAGATGCTGCTGTGAATTGCTCCGGTTAGTGACTGGTCCTTTGGTTCATTACACAGATCTGGGAAGGAGGTGGATAGGGGAACATTATGTCAGCTGTTTTTTTTCAGTCACATCCCAGTGACTAGCCCCGTCATAATTTTGACTGCAGGAACCTCATAAATGATGTGGAGATGTTCTTCCTATTTTTCACACTTGCCTCTTCTTTAATCTGGACTCTCCTTCCTTTTGCAGGTATGACAGAAACAACAGCATCACCCACTAGAGCAGGTAAAACATTCCTTCTTCTCCCTTTTTTTCTCCCATCAAATGAGGATTTGATGTCCCTGATACTGCAGAGAAGGTAAATCAGCAGTATACTCCAGCTCATCAGACAGCACCTCCCACAGTGTTTTGTAAAGGAGAGCTGGGTGGCACTATCCCCAGCTGCTGAATTCTGGCTGCTTGAGCAGGACCCACCGCTGGGCAGCTGGTGACCTGCCTCACCCTGCCAGCACAGCAGGAGGCTACAGAGGAGCAGCCCTTTGGGTCACCCGATTCTCTACCTGTTGCTTCTTTATTTCCATTCAGATCCTCCCCGCCGCACTGCAACAGACAGTACGAGAATTTCAATGCCTATCATCCTCTGCATTGTCCTGGGGGCCCTCCTCTGCCTGGTCCTTGCCATTCTTGCTGGACAGATCCGAAGTGCCAGGGCACAGCAGAGAGGTGGGTCCCTCAGAACTGGTATGAAACACCTCTTTGATGTGACTGACGAGTGTTTTGTTGGCTGGGGGGACGGGTGACTGAGATGACTGGCATCCGTGGCCACACTGAGATTTGCACTTACCATCTGGCAGGGAAAGATTCAGCCCAGCAGTGACTATCCTCGGTCAGCACCTCTCGGTGACTTTCTGGGTACCAACCAGGCCACATAGACCCATCTAGGTCACTTCTCCTTTGCATGACCCCGGCCTGAGTACGCGCAGAGACTCTGCGAGTGATTATTGCCGTTTACTTTCAGGCTCCAGACTATCCTATGACCCCTTCTCTGAGGCTGTCTATGAAGAGATCGACTATAACCTGATGAGGGAAAAGCAGAGCACGACTGGCCTCTCAGGTATGTGCGTCTTGTTCTTGTCAAAGGAAAATAACTGAGGTTAATTCCTCCCAGATCCCAAACTGATACTTTTCAGCTCCCAAATCTGCCAGGAAAAGGAAAATGCCTAGATTTGAGGAGAGAGGTTTCCAGCCCACTGTACTCTGCCAATTCCTCTCCTAGGGACAATTCATTCTGTGCTGTCCTCACTGCAGCCATACACCATAGGTCAGTACAGGTCAACCAACCAAATGAATCCCCTCTTCCCTCCAACAAAAAGGCTTTTGCTGCAATTATTTAAAGCAGGAACAAATAAAGGAATAATTTGTATCTCCCTCCCAGCAGCTATGTGTCTTTGTAGGCTTCCTCCTGTCAACTGCTTTTCTCCCTTCATGGCTTGCCTCCCTCATGAGCCACAGGAGGTGTTATGGGGCCCCTGAGTGATTCTGTAAGCCCTTTACCTTGCAGGAGTAATACTGACTGCCCAAGAATCTTCTTGACTTGGGTGGTATTATTGTAGCCTGTTCTTTTCTTCATGATGTGGTCTTAGCAGCTCAGGAGAGTTTAATCTGATATCACACTCTTTCTCTTTTGCCTAGATTCTTATTCAGTGGCTTCAAAAACAAAGGCACAGTTTTATAGCAGGGACAGTGATGAAGCAAACAGCCCTGGAGAAACTCAAGGTAACGTAAGATGGGCATCCTACAAAGAAAGAGACCCAAAATCAGGGTAGCTTTTAATTTCCAAAGCACTATTGGTTATTAAACTTTTTTCTTGCTGTACTTCACGTCCACTACTGTTGTTTTGATGTGAACCAAAAATTTCTGTTTAACTCTTGTGGTGGAAGAACACCACTTGTATACAAGTGCTAGTCTTCTCTTCTGTATGAGAAGTTCAAAATAAGGGTTTGCTGGTATTATTGCACTCTTCATGAGTTCCAGTCACATGAATCCAACAATTTGACAACTGCTTCTCCCAGAAATTGCAAGTGTAACAGCTTGCAAGCTGTTGCTTCATTTCTGAGCTAAATGGGGAGAATTAAGACAGAGGGAAAACATGCTCAAAAGAAGAATATTGGCATACCATTGGAGTTAATTAGGGAATTTTAATCTGAGTGATCTGAAGACAAAAGCAGTTTACCAATCATGTGTGTTTTGGTTTTTTTTTAATTTGAAAAAGCTGAGGGAGAGCAAGTGTTTGGAAAAGAATTCCATTTTCCTAGTGCTCATCCTAGCTCTTAGCTGGTCTCAGAGTTCAACTGCCAAAGGCACAAGCAGTTTTGGACCTCAGCTGCCCATATCCCTAACTCTGCTGTGCTATGTCTTTAATTTTATTTCTGTTGTTTTTCTTATATTAAGGGGTTTTTTTATTATTTAAAGTTAAACTAAAAGCTTTTCTTTTCCTTACTTGTTTTGAAATGCTTATCAAGAAGACAAATCCAAATAAGATCTCTTTTCCTTATTCAGATTGAATATTGAGTACTAGATAAAAAGTGAAGTAGGAGTGCTTTGATTGTTTTTTAATTTCATATATGCATTATTTGTATGTCCATGTGTGTATGTGTATACTATAAAACAGTGAAAACTAATGTCCTCTGAGGGATGGCTTCCAGTTAAGTACAGACCACAGAGCTAGCTGCCCCTGAGGAGTCAGAAAGCTGGCTACTCACAAAAACGAGTTTGGTGAATGAATAAGGAATTGGCTGGATGGCTGCATCCAAAGAGTTGCAGTCAAAGGCTCAATGTCCAAATGAACATCAGTAACAAGTGGTGTCCCTCAGGGGTCTGTACTGGGACCACTACTGTTCAATATCCTTATTAATGACACAGGTAGTGGGACTGAGAGCCCTCTCAGCAAGTTTGCAGATGACACCAAGCTGAGTTATGCAGCTGATACACTTGAGAGCTTTGAAAAATGCATGAACATGAATCTCATCTCATGAAGTTCAACAAGACCAAGAGCAAGATCCTGCACCTGGACTGGGACAATCCCCAGGATCAGTACAGACTGGGGGATGAGTGAGTTGAGAGCAGTCCTGTGGAGAAGGACTTGGGAGTACTTGTGGGTGACAAACTGGACATGAGCCAACAATGTGCACTTGCAGCCCAGAAAGTAAATAATATCCTGGGTCAGCAGGTCATACCCAGCAGCATGGCCAGCAAGTCAATGGAGGGAATTTTGCCCCTCTACTCTGCTCTGATGAGACCCCACCTGGAGTACTGTGTCCAGCTCTGGACAGAGTTAATGGATAATTTTCTCCCTAGCAGCTACTGTGGTTTGGATTTAGTATAAGAATGTTGATAACACATACTGTTTCAGATGTTGCTAAGTAATGTTTACATTAGTCAAGGACTTTTTCAGCTTCCCATAGAAGCTGAGAGGGACCATAGACAAAGGAATATTCCATACCATAGACATCATGCTGAGTATGTAAATGAGGATTGGCCAGGGGGCAGGAAATCTGTGATCAGTGCTTGGGATGGGATGGGCAACCGATCACCAGGTGGTAAGAGTGACTTGTGTTGTAACCTTTTATTTTCTATATTGTTTTACCATTATTATTATTGTTATTTTCCTCTTTTATTGCTGTTCTATTAAACTGTCTTTATCCCAGCCCACAAGTTTTTTTCCCTTTCTCCTCCTTTTCTCCCTTTTCTCCCTACCCTGTGAGGGGGAGGAGTGAGCGAGTGACTCCATGGGCCTGGTTGTTGGCTGGGGTTAAACCACAACAATAAGCAAATGGCCAGAGTGGCTACTGAGATAGAAAATTTCAGAGAAATTTAACAGAAGGTGGTTAAAGTCATGAAAAGACAAGGAAACAGGTGCTACACAGAGATAAACAAGGAGTAAATTGTCATTGTTATGAAAGGCAGTGGGGAATCTTACTCTGAAATAAAGTCTGTCACTAACTGCCTCCTCCAAATCTTCTTTCCCTTCTCCATGTTGATTTTCACTTCTACTTGCTACAGCAATGTATAACAATTATTGGAGCTATATCCTTGTTGTCTGGAATCCTTACAGTCCTCAGGAGGATTCTTGGCTTATAATTGTTCATTATCACCATGATAATGTCAGTATTACAGGCCCTTATCACTGGATCATCAGCTACTGCTTTCTCTAGTGGAAGATCTCTTCGTGTTACAGTTAATACCTGTACTGTTCCAGATGTCTCTCTACTGCCCGGAAATGCCCTGGAAGATGGTTATGATGATGTGACAGAAGCTCCTGGACCTAAAGATGCTTCTATTTCTGGGCAGAATGAACAGAAAATCAGTGGGATCCCTGAAGAAAGTGACAGAAACAAGGAATCATGGACAGGTGAGGACAGAAGAGCAGTGCTGTTAGTTTTCATAATCTATAGTTACTGTAGTAATTATGCAGTTGATTGTTTCTCTCTTCATCTGTAGTGTTGCAAGTGGTCTTATTAAATTACAGTATATGTTAATGAAAACTTTGCCAGGATCATTTGAATTATAGTATAGTATGGTTTCACCTGGAAAACATAGTAAGAACATGTGTCTTTTATCTTAATAAAAATACATAGTTATATCTAGGGCTGTCAAAGAATCTTATCTGGTACAGTAAGCTACACTAAGAATACTATTTTTGACTGAATGTGTACCCAGTCTACAGAGCTTTAAGTTAGACCATATTTCTCTATTTTACTTATAAAAATATCTTGTGACCTGAGTGACAATTTGCTCTACTCCCTTATAAAACCACTTTTAGATAATCAAAAAAAGAAAAATCAGATTTATCTAGTGTGATTTATTTTTGACAAATCCATGTTATCTGTTATCTACCTGCTTTTGGTGGCCTTCTATGGGGGGTTCCAGGGTTGGTGGATAGGGGAATTAAAACAGACAACATCTACCTGGGCATGTGCAAAGCATTTGACACTATCCTTCATTATATCCTTGTCTCTAAATTGAAGACACATGGATTTGGCAGATGGATCACTTGGTGGATAAGGAACTGGCCAGACGGTCACACTCAAAGAGTCGCAGTCAACAGCTCATTGTCCAAGTGGCGACCAGTGATGAGTGGCATTCCTTGTGGGCTGGTACTGGGACCAGTGTTGTTTAGCATCTTTGTTGACAACATGGACAGTGCACCCTCAGCAAGTTTGCTGATTAGAAGTGTTTTCAGTTACATCAGTACCCTGTCTTCTGGGAAAAGTAAGCCTGATCCTTGCATATGTGCACATGTAGCAGGAGGCAGGATGAGACAAGCACTTCGCAGGGCTTTCACAGCAATGCATATCTATGGTTCTAATTTCTGGAGAAGACAACGGACAGCCCATGCTGCCAACCGCACAATGCTGTAAAGGTAATACATGCAGGATATACATTTATCTGATGTTCTTCCCTTCCTGTTTTCAGACCCGAGTCCTAATGTGTCAGGAAAGAGCACCTCTGAGGCTGACAGACATTCATCCCCTGCTCTTGAAGATACAGGCTATGATGACATCGAAGAGCTAGGACACCGATAGAGACTGCTGAGCTGTAGTGACCACTTTTCGAAATACACTTCTGTTCACAAAATGCTAATTAGGTACTAGTAGAACCAGAACAACCTGCATTTAGGATTAGTTTACCTAAGTTTGGTTTATTTTCAGCATTACTGTTAAGAAAAGCTTTCTAATTTCTCTTGCAGTTTCTTGTTGCCAGTGTGTGGACACTTTTGCTTTTTATTTATAAATATTTTCATTGTAATTTTTTTTTCTACTGAGTTAATTTTTCAACTTATGATATTTTCTTATTAGAAACTTTTTAAAGACCTCTTCTCAAGCTTATGCTTCTCCTTCAAGATACACAAGGCAGCTTTCTGGAGATCATTAGGAATGGAGACTGAACTGCAAGAAAATAACCAAAGTTCTGTTTCATCTTTTGGATATTCTTGCTTGTCACACAGAATAAATAGAGGATTAGAATAAATTTCCTAGATAGTACTTTGTGAGATGAGAAACTCAGCAAGAGGTTACTCTTGTTCTCACTTTAGATGCACGTCTGTCATTTGAATTATGTACAAGTGAATCATGCATTTGATTGGAGGGAAAAGCTACTCTTCTCTTTTCTCCCTTTATACCATCATAACTTATTGTCTCCAGTCATACCAATTATATAGTAAGAGAAAGTTCAATTTCTTTCCACAAATGGCAAGTGGTGGTCATACCTATAGGTGTCCGTCATACCATTTCTTTTAATTGTATGAAGGCAGACTGAAAAAGTCCACATGTTGATGGAATAGGTGGGAAGTATTGTCTTGGCACCTAATGAAATTTCATTAAGGTCTTAAAACAAAAGGCCTCTCTTGTATTCTTGTCATCTCTCTTGATCTCCATTTATGCCTCATAATCTGAGCCCTACGCTTCTAGTAGGCACTCCCTCTCCACCCAAGAAAACTGCTAATTTATTCAAGAATGTGAATGAATTTTTTAATGAACCTTATTCAACTAAGTATGGCAAAGAAAAAGGTCTGAAACTTCAACATGGGTATTATCTTTTGGATAAATGCAGTGGAAATGCAGGCTGTTGATAATTTGCCAAGAGCATGCCAGTGTAATGATGAGCCTAGAAATACCTGTGAGAGTCACCATAATCTAGATGAGACTCTCAATCTACATAAAACCAACAGTGGGTTTAGCCATCATGATACATAAACAAATGTGAGTTTGTCCCAAACAGCTGAGAAGACACACAGACAAGCAAATCCTTTCCCAAACAATCTCACTAACCTCATTAGCCCAGCATCTGGACACAGTACAATCCTGTGCCAAGGACTGAGGCAGAAGAGGTTGCACTGAGATGAACCAAATACTTCCTTGTATTCAACCTCACCTGATTTTGCTCAGTTTGATCCAAGGTACAACATGGCTGGGCTAAGTCACTCAGTCTATCAAGTATCTGGATACAGGATCCCAGTCTCTACAGTTGCTGACACTTGGTCATAGAAGCCCCTGAGGCCACAGCCTCACTCCGGTTGCTTTTACAGAGCTCACAGATGCACAGACATACACTTACTCACAACTTTCCAGCAGTTGGCCAGGGCTCCCTTGGTTCCCTCTGGAAGCCAACTCCTTCTATACTTTTTGAGACATACAGGTGCACACATAGCGCTTATTGGGACTCCCCTGGTCCCTGTGGTAGCCAAGTCATGTTTACATACGACCGGCCCTTTTTATCCCCTTATACCTCTATTTTCCCATGCTTGTTCCTCTGCAAATCACCTAGATTCATTCCTTTCCCTGTCTTTGGTTCCTCCCATAATCACCACATAAATCTGCTGTAAGCCTCAAATGATCTTCCTCTGCACCCCAGACCCCTTTGCAATACCTCTCCCCCCCGCCAAAAAGAAAACAAACCACAAAAAAAAACCAGTCATGCTCCTGCAGACTTGATGGGTTTTATCCCTAGTCCTTTGATGGGACTGATGTCTATCCTAGGACAGCCCTGGGAGGAGCCCAGAACAGCGTGTTCCACTTCTCCAATAGGTAGGATTTGGGTTCTCACATGCCACTGTGCCCTGAGCTCCTCTGGGCTTAGGGAGACGAGCCTGTGGGAGGAACACCTGGAAAGACTCATGTCTGAGCTGGAGGTGGCTAAGGGAGCTTAGAGCACAGTCCATGGGCCAAGCTGAGAGCCTTTGCTGATAATCAAGGGATCCATGAGTGTAAGAATGCTTGTGAGACAAGTGTGTAAGTGTCTCTGTTTGCCAGTGAGTATTAAGCTGGACTAGCTGGTAAGTAGAAGACTCATATACTGGGCAAGAGGGCTAAAGATCAGGGAATGAACATGAGAAGGGCTGAGGACCCATGCTGATATTCAAGGGATCTGCCAGTGTGCATGTGCTCGTGAATCTAGAGGGTGAAGGGGTGTGTTTTCACTAGTGAACTTAACCCCAATCAGCCAGAGAGCAACAGGACTGGACTATCTACACTTAGATTTTTTTTTGAGTGCTGGTAATGTTTTATGTGAGTGTTGTTACAGGCAGCACCCTCCTGTTGCAGTCTGTGTAGCTGGTGCTGTAGCATCCTCGGGGGGTGTGTGCGCGCGCACATACGTATCTCTCTGTGACACACACTCAGCCTCACTACTGGCTGGACCTGCAAATGGGAAAGTTTTATCAAAGCTGATGTGTTCTCATGACTGACTTTTCAAAACACTTCTTAAAGGATTTGTCTTTAAAGACGGCGAGACTTAGTTTAATAACAAAGGGGAAATCCTTTGTGATCTTAAATTATACTTTTCAATTATTTTTAACAGGATGATTGCTAGCCTTAACACCTATATATACTTTTGACTCTACCTGGATTTATGGCAAGGTTCCTCAGTGCTACCACATAACAAGTAATAAATTAGAGGACAAATAGAGTGGGGTTTGCTTCCTTCTTTCTGTCTCCATTTAATTTCTTTACCATGAGTGTTGCCAGACAAAAGGTACAGATGGACAGCACTAAATAATGCACAGTTTGGGTAATCTTAGACAGTTGAGTCAAACACCTTTATTACAAAGAGGAACAACTTGTGCTCCACTCAAAGGTAGCCAATCGGATTCTCTCAGCCAATCTCTCCCTCCCTTTATATAAATATATTTAATATGTAATACAAGCAGTAATTCTGAGCCAGTTTGGCTTCTCCAAGGGAAAGCTGAACTTCTTGATTGTTTATGGTATCAGCGAATGAAGAATGGAATAGAAAAAGTCAACTGGATGAAATTCCTAGAAGCACTCAAAATCATTTGGAAAACATGTATTGATTATAGCTGTTAATAATGTTAGCCCAGAACTACATGTTAGCCACAGAACTACACGTGAAACAGTGCATTTTCTTTCCAAGGGCAGATCTGTAATGGTCAATCAATACAGTTTCAGAGATTAAACATGTTACATATAACGACAAACAGTTCTATTATAATGAACATCTAATTTTTCTAAGACATAAAAGTTTGCAAGCAACCATAATCCTATGCTGGAAACTGTTATAATCTCTACATTTAAAATCTATTGTCTAAAGTTAGACACATTCATGTTTTAACGTCTGAAGAGGAACAGGCCCATTTTCAGAGCTTTTAAGTGCTTGGAAACCTACAAAACCCAGTGGGAGATGCCTATCCAAGAGCTAAATTTAGCCCAGCATATTCAATATTATTCATTGATACAAGGTAAAGACCAAAGAGCTGAGTCTGTAGATGGTACCTCAGTTACTTCAAGCAACAAATACTCAATGGTGGAAGAAGGCGGTAGGGAAGCAGACTGCACTTCCAGATCAGGCAGCACGAGAGATGAAATTCACTTCTCTAACGCCAGATTGTGGTTGTCTTGGAGCATGAGGAGTCATCTCAGGAAAGAAACAATGGAATTAGCACGGGCTGTGTGCTTTTGGAAGAGCTGACTTCGTGCTGTTGCTCATGTACGCAAGCCACACTTTAAAATAGTGAAATGAACTTACTGAGTATATCAAAAAGGAGATGGTGTGTCCTAGTTTGTTGTGGCCCAAGCCATGACATGGTGGCAAAATATTATCTTGCTACTATAAGGACAGGTTGAGAGAGCTGGGGTTGTTCAGCCTGGAGAAGACTCGACTCCAGGGAGACCTTATAGCAGCTTTCCAGTATCTGAAGGGTGCCTATAAGAAAGCTGGAGAGGGACGTTTTACAAGGGCATGTAGTGATAGGATGAGGGGTAATGGCTTCAAACTGGAAGAGGGTACATTTAGATGAGATATCAGGAAGAAATTTTTCACTGTGAGGATGGTGAGGCACTGGAGCAGGTTGCCCAGGGGAGTTGTGGATGCTCCATCCCTGGAAGTGTTCAAAGTCAGGCTGGATGGGGCTTTGAGCAACTTGGTCTAGTGAGAGGTGTCCCTGCCCATGGCAGGGGGGCTGGAACTAGAGAACCTTTAAGGTCTCTTCCAACCTAAACCATTCTATGATTCTATGATAAAGCTTCCCATGTGCTTCAATGGGAAATTGGGATATACTTGACAAGACTTTTAAACATCATGAAAGGAGAAAGAAAGAGACTTAGAGAACATTTGACTGTTGTGTGTAACACAATACATTAAAAAAAAAAGATAATAGAAAAAAAAAAAGGAAAAATAGTGATTGCTGCTGTCCTTTCGATTGTACCATAAGAAAATTCTTTAAAATGTCAGTGTGCTTAGAAAGAATGGTTCAAAAGTATGCATTTTCCAGCTAGCAAGAACTTCAATTTGTTAACCCAACTGATTAGTTTTCGGGGTTGGTTCTGGGGGGTTTTTTGTGGGGTTTTTTTTTGTTGTTGTTGTTGTTTTTTAATTTGACATACCCTTCCCCCCCGC
>KZ505831.1:469531-519847 GCA_002844005.1 Limosa lapponica baueri | reverse complement strand
GGAGAAGAGAAGGCTGAGGGGAGACCTTATCTATGTTTACAAGCACCTAAAGGGTGGGTTGAAGGACGATGGAGCCGGACTCTTTTCAGTGGTTTCCAGCAATAGGACGAGGGGCAACGGGCACAAGCTGGAACATGGGAAGTTCCATTCAAATATGAGGAAAAACTTCTTTCTGGTGAGGGTGACAGAGCCCTGGAACAGGCTGCCCAGGGAGGGTGTGGAGTCCCCTTTGGAGATTTTCAAGACCCTCCTGGATGCAGTCCTGAGTGATGTGCTCTGGGCAATCCTGCTTCAGTAGGGGAGTTGGACTAGATGTTCTCTAGAGGTCCTTTCCAACTCTGACAATTCCGTGGTACCGTGATTTTTTAAGTTCTTGGAATATGAAGAAAAGAGAGAAATTGGCCATGACTAGTCTTTTCTATCCAACATCCCTATTTGAAACCTGAAACTTGCAGTCTTGTTTTCCCGGAGTCTAGTCCTTGCACTTCAACTTAATCTTAGTGTGCCGTTTTTTACCAGAATTTCAGCAAAGGTTTGCACTTTGCCTTTTCAAGAGGCAAGATTTGAAGGACATAGTTAAACAGCTGTACATTAACCCAGGTACAGGCGCTTGCTCATTTCCCCCCATTGCCCAGTGGGACAGGGGAAGAGGAAAAGAAGAATAAAGCAAGAAAACTTGTAGGTTGAGATAAAATTGCTTAATAAGGAAAGGAGAAATAGAAGAAGAGAGAAAGAAAACAAAACAAGTTATGCAAAGGCAATCGCTCCCACAGGCAGATGGATGCCCAGTCAGTCCCCAGGCAAAAGGTGGCTAAACTTCCTAAGCCCCCTCCGCACATCTTGACACTGTCCCACATAACATCCTGGTCTTAAAACTGGAAAGTCATGGATTTGATGAATGGACCACCAATGGCTGGATGGCCACACTCAAAGGGTTGCGGTCAACAGCTTGGTGTCCGAGTGGAAGCCAGTGATGAGTGGTGCTCCTCCAGGATTGGTACTGGGACCAGTGCTGTTAACATCTTTGTCAGAGGTATGGACAGTGGGATAGAGTGCACCCTCAGAAAGTTTGCCGACAACACCAAGGTGTGTGGTGCGGTCAACACGCTGGAGGGAAGGGGTGCCATCCAGAGGGACCTGGACAGGCTTGAGAGGTGGGCCCGTGCAAACCTCATGAAGTTCAACCAAGCCAAGTGCAAGGTCCTGCACCTGGGACACAGCAACCCCAAGTAAAAATACAGGCTGGGCGGAGAATGGCTAGAGAGCAGCCCTGAGGAGAAGGACTTGGGGGTGTTGGTGGATGAGAAGCTCGATGTGAGCTGGCAATGTGCGCTAGCAGCCCAAAAAGCCAACCACATCCTCCTGAAATGATCAGAGGTCTAGAGCACCTCTCCTATGAAGACAGGCTGAGAGTTGGGGTTGTTCAGCCTAGAGAAGGGAAGGCTCCAGGGAGACCTTATAGCAGCCTTCCAGTACCTGAAGAAGGCCTACAGGAGAGATGGGGAGGGACTCTATCAGGGAGTGTAATGATAGGACGAGGGGTAATGGTTTTAAACTGAAAGAAGGGAGATTTAGATTAGATATCAGGAAGAAATTCTTTACTGTGAGGGTGGTGAGACACTGGAACAGGTTGCCCAGAGAAGTTGTGGATGCCCCTTCTCTGGAAGTGTTTAAGGCCAGGCTGGATGGGGCTTTGAGCAACCTGGTCTAGTGGGAGGTGTCCCTGCCCATGGCAGGGGGAATGGAACTCGATGGTCTTTGGGGTCCCTTCCAACTCTAACCATTCTATGATTCTATGATCTTATTGCTGATCATAATGTTATATGTCATGGAATAATTGATTAGTTTGATTAATTCAGGTTATCTGCCTCATTGTGTCCCCTCCCAACGTCTTGTGCACCCCCAATCTATCCATGGCAGGTGGTGGAGAGTGAGAAACAGAGAAAGCCTTCACACTGTGAAAACGCAGTTCAACAATAGCTAAAACATTAGGTGTTACCAGCCCTGTTTCGGTCACAGGTCTAAAACACAGAACCATAGGAGCTGCTTTGAAGAAAATTAACTCCATCCCAGCCAGCCAGAGTCCATAAATATGTACAGAAAGCCCCTACAGAGTCTCTGAATCCATCATTATTTAAAGAAAGATAAAGCAAGGACATGCAGAACTTCAGAGAAAAAAAACTCAATACTCAAAAAGATCTCTGAAATTTAGTCACTGTTTGGCAGTCTATGAGTATCCCCCTATGTTCAGCACGGCAGACATAGGCATCTCCTTGTTTGCTTGCGTCTGTCTTCATTCACCCCTGCAGCAAGTGCTAGACTTTCCTCTCTTCTGGAAATATGCCATCCAAATGTGGGTGAGGGGTCCCAGCCTTTTCATCTGAGTCTTTATAGGTGAATTTATTTTACACATCAATTAGAGAAATGGAATGTTGTTTACTTGATACAGTTCCTTAGTATTTTTTTTACTTCTTTTTTTTTTTTTTTCCAGTCAGCAGTAACTTCACGTAAATTACTATAGAAGCAACGTATAGTCTTTGAATCCTGCCTCAGTCCACTTAAATACCCCTCCTGCCCTAACACGGTGAGGACAAGAGACTACGTCTCTGTGTAAATATTGCAGTCCAAACACTGTGGCTACAAGCAATACGCAGCATTTTTTTCTACTCCAGTACTATACTTGTTTATCTCCTGTTCAAGCAGAGTCAAAAAGAGCTCCTAATCTCCCTGATGTGGAAGTAGGAGAAAGTACAATAAAATGTGGATACTAAATGAAAAAGTCGTTGAGAGAAAATAAAAATCATTAACGCCTGCATGTGCAGGATTACTGCTCCGTGTGCAATACTGTAAGCATTTTTAAATTACTTGTTTTTGAAAAAAGGCATGTCATTCAGGTAGATGGCATGAAAGTTAATGTTCTTTTTTGTGAAATATTTTACTAAAATGGGTAGCTGTAACTGCTATGTTACCCAATAAACCTTGGACCATTATCTTTGGCCACTTTATCTCATTCCTCTGTGGCAGAGGCCCAGAGGAGGCTAAAGAGAAACAGCAGCTAAGGCTAGCAACTGTTTAACCTCGGAGAGTTAGTGTCTCATGCAGTATCACTTATAGATCCTGTGTGGCCACATTTGTCTTACAAACTATTTTTGTCTTGGCAGGGTTGTACAGTAAGATTTTCTTTTTCAGAACTTTTTTTTTTTTTTTTGCTAAGTTTTCTGGTAAGTCATTGGATCAAAGGTTAAACTTAGTATTTTTTTTTTTTCATTTTTTTTTTTTCTGTTTAGGAACTCCTGAAAAAATGTGCAGATTTGGGGCTTAGAAGTTTAAAATAGCCCTCCTACTTCGTATCTGAGAGTTGATAAAAGATGAACGGACAGGGAATACAGCAAGACAGTGTTTCAAGGGTATTTTGTAATTTTTTTTGGTAATAGACCTTGGGTCATAATACTGAAGATTAAATTAAGACCATAGTAGGAATGAGAATATTTAATATTAGAGTACTTGTAATTATAACATCTTTTCTCAGGTTGCCAAAAAGGCTGGGCTATCAGCAGAGCTTGCCCAGAAGCTACTTGAAATGATTTCAACCCCTGCAGTGAAGAATCGACTGAGAGAGACAACAGAGGAAGCAATGAAATATGGGGTGAGAAGCTTCCAATGCCATTTGGCATCGCAGCTACGCATTCCTTCCCTATTAAGAATATTGGGAAGCAAGGAACGATGAAGGTGATGAGTAGAAAGCACTATGTAGACCATATAAAGCACCATAGCTGGTCTTTGTGTGTTGAACATGTGAAAGCTAACTCACTGTTGTTGGTAGCTTTATCTCCTTGTCATCTGGGAAACCACAGCTGACCCATTCAGCTCATTCCAGCTGGACATCAAGAATGGGGAGCTACAGGACCAGTACTAAGAGATACCATTTATCGCTACTTGACATAAAACTGTGGATTTATCAGGTTGCTTTTTTTTGCTCCTTCAAAAGGGGCACACAGGCTCTGGAGAGCCTCCTACTTTCTGATGGCTACATTAGACTCATCTTTAAGAATGAGGAAGGTGAAAAGAAGGGGAGGAAAAAACATCAAAGCTTTTGCTTTTTATTCCTGAAGATTGATTGTGTGTCCGCAAAAATTTCTCTCATTATAACATTCTCTGTTTCATCTCTGTGGTGTCAATAGGCATTTGGGATGCCTGCTATTGTGGCACATTTTAATGGAGAACCTCATCTCTTTTTTGGCTCTGATCGTATAGAGCTGCTAGGCAGCATTATAGGTGAGTGTACCTAATAACATCACTTTTGGTTTCATGCTTTCACCCCCCTCTAATGAAGTATGTAATATTCCTAAATAAAACACTCTTAAGGTCTTTCAAATATTAAATAACGTTGGGCATCCTTCTCCTGGGATGAAACTGCTGACTGGAATGTACAGTTCAAGTGACTAAAGATGTTGTCCTTTTCCAAACAAGAAGTAATTTGAGTTCTCCATCCTCTCTTTGTATGTTTCAAGGCTTTGTGCTCCACATGCCATACTCAAATTACCATTGAAACTCTTTAGTTTTCAAAATGTCCATATTTAACCTTTTGGTACTGGACATTAGGTCTTGGCTAAGATTAAGACTATGGCTGATACTGCTTTTTTTTTTTTTCCGTAGCTTTAACGTTTTAATTTTATATCTGTTCCTTCTTAATAAGAAGCACGTTATCACAGCTCCCCAATCCATAACTTGTAATTTCCTAACTACGCAACTTTTTAACAGAAATTCATATATTGGCCATCCTTCTTTTTATTTTTCTGTTAATAGTCTACGAACTTCAAATTTTTAAAGAGAATTGGAATAGGATGTGATAACTAATAAAACTCAGTCACCTGCTTTTGCATGGTATAGAGGGCATATGACTTGATCTCAAGATCTGGCACTTGAGAGAGTTTGTCACTAGAAAGAGTTATGCATGTAATTAGCTCTGATAACGTTTGTTGAAAAATATCAGCAGGAAATCTTAATGTAAATTAAAATTAGTCATAGGCTTAAACAGAAAGGATTTTTTTTTTTGAGGTTTATTTTCTTTTCTGGATGGTCTTCTGATTCTATAAAAATATTCTTGATGAAAACAAGAGCGAGGAAGATAAATACCCAACATCCACTAGGATAGTCACTAATCCTAATTGGAATTGTGTTACAGCCTGGTTTCTAGTCTCAACTCCAAGGATTTCAACAGATTTTCCTTTTATTTCTCTGACTCCCCAGCTTTCTACCCTTTTTCTCTTCCTTACCCCCAGTCCCTTGCAAAAGGACTCCTAAAAAGAATTGGCTTCACCGTCATGTGGCGTGCCACAGACCTGCAGAATCTCTCATCTGTGACAAAGGAAAATAATTCTTCTGTACAGCTTCAGTTGTGACTAGACAGTGGAGGATTTATGGCACTGGCTAAAGCATGGCAAACGAGATATAAATCTATATTCCATCATTAGTAATTACCCTTCAAAAGAAGAGTAGGCATGGTCTTCCTGCTGCAGAAATGTGACTGGCCGATCACTTCTATGTATTAAATTTTAACTTTCTCTGTTGTGCTGATTTACCTTGCAGGTGAAAAATGGCTGGGACCGGTTCCATCAGTTCCAAGCCCCAAGATGTGAAAAGTCCTGGAGAAATAAATGAGTGAAAATATGTCTGTACAGGGTCAATCTTCAGTGATTATCTGAATGTATCCAATTTTATGGAGAGATGGCTTTCTCATCCTTAACAGCTAACTTTACAGCTCAGTCTCATTTCTAATGCCGAAGAAATTCAAGGTTTGCCAGTATTACCAGTCTGGTGAGCTTTTTACCAATACAAATGTGCTGCTTTTCTTTTAACGGATTAATGATTAACATTAAAGATGACCCACTAAATATTTGACTTCTTGCAAAACATTCTTCTTTCCTGATTAGTTCTCTTTCTCTTACCCTAAAAGCATGAGGATTAAATTGTTATGGGACTCTGATCTCAGAATCTTCTTGCTTGTGCTTTAGAAACACACATACACACACAGCCTAAGAGAAGCTGGCCACATTCTCCTTTTATTTTAAGTCCAAGATACTACATACACACTAGAAGCACAAGACAAGGTATTTACGCTTCGTTTTGCTCTGCAGCGTGGCAAGTGTGGGGGCATGAGAGAGTAGAGGAAAGAGGGACAACTCAAGCCCAAAGGAGAATCTGGGGAACCAATCAAGTATTTCAAAAGGAACTGTCTCCCTGGACAGTATTTTATACACCTTGCTCTGCAGTGTGTAAATTTCAGGAGACCACCACACGCATTCTCAGGCATCAACCCCAGAACTTTGCAAGGGTTTTAAATTAATGCCAGTTTTACAGTAATGTCTTTGGAGGACAATGGTGAATACCATATACGTTTAGTTGGTAGCTGAACCAGACTGTGTTTTGCTTCCTCAAGGATGGCCTAATTGCTGCCTATCCAGAGGTGATTTGAATGCAGCTCTGAGGGACTTCCCATCATATAGTCTGCAGAGGGAAAGAGATGCAAACAATACAATTAAAACCAAACCACTTTGCTTTTCACTCTCATCTCCGATTACAGTAGTTAGAAATTTCATACTGAACTAGTTTGAACCTGGCCCTGTATTAGCTGAATTGGAATAACACACTTAAATTAATGTGATTTGTATGAGGCTTGATTTCTCTCAGGGATTCCTGGCTGTCTCTGATGCATCACTGAAGGAAGCAGAAGAACTAGCAGCAGCTGGAATTCCGTTTTTTTGTCTCTTTCTGAACTTTAAGGTAAAGCACATTCATGCTTGTTCACCTGAACTGCAAATCCTGGAACAAAGCATCAGGAAAAAAATCTGTATCATTCATGTTCTTACAGCTCTTAAGTGTTCTAAGAGTGTAATTTGTTCCCTTGGCACAATTTTTCCTTCTTGCGCCTCTTCCAGCTCTTCACGAAATATCCTATAATTTGAGACTTCTTTCCTCTTTTCCATCAGTGCAGTCATTAGTCTTTGGGCAAATCCAGCCCAGAATTTAAGGAAACCCTTGTGAGATATCAGAGGCTACATTCATTTAGGAGTTAGAGCTACAGAGAAGATATCATATACCTGGATGCCATAGGCTTCTTTGAGTCCCCTGAAGCCACACTAAAGAAATTTTTTACCATTCTCCCCCTGAAATTTGCTAGTCTCCAGTTTGTGCTGTCAAACTGGTTCCGAGGTTGTGATAAGAAATGGAATGACTGAAGCATCACTAAGCCAGATCATCTCAGTGACCTGGGGCCACTGCCGTGGGCAGTGCTGTCTGAAAAATGGGTTAAATGGGAGGTAAATGAACTCAGGAAGGTGGGAAAAATGCAAGGAACATCTTGAAATAACATAATGGTGAAAGCCAATGGTGAAAGTCATGAGACTTTGTCCTTCGAATCAGCTTAACTTAAAAAAACAGCCTTTGTGACAAAGCATTGTTGATTTAGCAGATGGACCAAATGAGATTGATCTCAAAGACTGCTATGTATGTCTCAGAATTATCTTAAAGGCCCTTAGACCTACTTGAAATCAGTGGAAATTAAATGCTCAAAGGCGTAGGTACTAAAATAGTATTTAAACACTACTGAGATAAGGAAAATCCAAACTCAGGATTTGCTTATTACCTGTGATAACCACTAGTAAGTGGTTACAGCCTTTGCATCTGTATCAGTCAGTCTGTATCTCTATCTGTTGCAATTCTGACTGTACACCTACTTGGAGAAAAAGTTGCCTGTTTTGGAGTAGAGCTTTGAGGAAGTTCTGCCTCTTGTTTAGGCAACCTTACTCCTGCATTACAGAGACCCGATTGTAAGTACAAGCTCTTGGCAGACTGTTGATTATCCCAGTAAACAGTGGCTGGCAGCTATACTGTCATTCTCGGTACTTACCTTTCGAGCAGCGTGCATTTAGGTAGTCTCCAGCTGTTTTACCTGGCTTCCCTTTCTTTTCTTTCTGTGAGTGTCAGTCTTTAGTGACACCAATGGTCACCACCTCGTGCACTGTTTATCTGACTGCTCTGAATGCCACCAGGTGGCAGGGCAGCTAAAGGTTGGGCGTTACTTGAAAAAACAGAGGATCTAAACTGTCAAGTCTTTTTACCAAGCACCGGGGTAGATGCTAAGCAGTAGTAAGAAGTGCCAGCTATTTAGGAATAGCTGGAAAAATTTTCTTCCATAAGATGATACCTCTTCTACTTATCTATATACCAAAATAATTCCTGAGAGCCTTAAATCCACGTCATTTTCAAGGTAGCATGCTGTTTAGCTGCCAAGCCAGAGAAGATATCGGGCAAGGAAAGGGACTTTGAGCAGAAAGACTCTCAGTGACGCAGGCAACGCTGGACTACGAACTGTAGGGAACAAGCTTGGAATTGTGTTCCCCTTTGCTCTATTACGGACCTCATTAGGAGATCCAGTCCCTGTCTGGAAAAGCTGTGAAACTGGCATGGAGAATTAGGTCCCACCAATGCTAGGCTGAAAGCAAACAGGCGTAGAGATAGGCCCAAAGTCACAAAATGAGAAAAAAAGAAAGTGGTTCAGCAAAGTAATGAAACCATAGGAAGCAGACTATTCTCTGATAAAGCAGATAAAGGCTAGGTGGCATCTGAGCACAGGAAACTGAATAATGAAAGAAAAAGAAGAGAATAAAACTAAGCACGGATTAGGGCAGGGAGAGATGTCTCAATGGGAAATGCTGTCCCCTGAGAGGGAGCAGGCAACGGAGGAAGGCAGACCTTAGGTAGATTAAACAGGCCAGGGTCAGCTCGCCCTGGAAGATCACTTGGGGAGGAAGGTACAGGATTAACGCTGTTTACTGTGGAATCGTGGATACTTGCTGCACTCTTTCAGTGGGGGCAGAGGTGGCCCAGGGGCTGCCTCCACCCTGAGCCATGGGCCCGTGGTGCTTCTCCCTGTCCGTTACCTGTGCTCCTCACCCAGCGTGCACCCAGACAGTCCTCCAGCGGTGACCTCACACGCAGCACAAAATGGAGGCCTGCAGAACAAGGCAGTTCTTTAACCTTCCCTGCAAGCACCTTTTTATCCTTTCAACCCTCAACCAGCAAAGCCTCTAAAGTTAAGTCTTGTCTCTTTTCTCCCATCCTTATCGCTGTGCAAGTGAGAAGGAAACATTTTATTAAAGCACTTACTGGATTATGGTGCTGAGCATCTGCTTTGCTGCCTTTTCCAGTGGAGCCAGCAACACTGCTGGAAGGAAGCAACCTGCTTCCTAGAAGGGAACCAAGCACACAACAATAAAGAAATAATCAAGAGGGTATCCCAGGAGCTGCACACATAGCTGGTTTTACCCCAAACTTTTCACAGATCTGTGGCTCATCCACAGGTAAGACTGAAAGGAATGTATGTATACCCAACTTGACCTACTTCTCATTCCAGCTTGAAACACAAGAAAAGTGACTACTTAGCTTTCATTTCATTCAAAAAAATCATTGACCCCTGGTTCCAGACTGTGTGTCAATGCCACAGCTGTTCTGGCTATAGCTTCTTGCCTAAAGAAGGTATGTCTATAGCTATCTAGCAAGTAATGAAGGCATTCTCCAGCTTTCCCAAGCGTGTCCATCAGTCCCATTTTCAATTTCTGTATCAGTCTGCTGTTATACACAAAAATAGTTTTAAATAATACAGCAGGTTCCGGTGGGTGACAGTATCATGCAGGCAAGCCAAGAAACACCATTACTGAATACCTCTGTGCAACCTGAATGCCTTAAGAATACACTTTGTGAAGCAGAGTCTATTCTTATCCTCTCACAATGTTTCCCTTCCTTCCCCTCCCTCTGCCCCCTCCCTTAAGATTCCCACATCTGACCTCAGAGTTTAAGGAATTTGCCTGTCATCACATACCAACACCATGGCAAAACCAGGGATGAAATACTTTGCAAACTTAAACTTAAAACATTCTTTTTCTTTCTGTAATATTCACCATACATATTTCACAAGAAATTAGTACAATGACTTTAAAGTAACAGCCCTCTTTCTTACACCATTGAAATTTATTCTTAGATGACCCTCCATCCTATGCACTAAGGCTCATTTAAAATTATTAAATATCATAATTTCATAGATAGTATAGTTCCTGGGAGTTTATGCATAGCTGTATTGCAACAGTAAATCTGTATTATAACTCTTTTCTTTGAATCAGAGGAAAATGGAAAGAGTTTGAATTAAAGAGTTGGTGACAGTGAAATGTACTAAGAGGGCAGAAGGAACAGACAAATGACTTTGATGGCATACCTATCCACCATTCAATCAGGAAAGTTAAGAAAGCTGTAAAATTCAGCTAATGAGGGATTCCTGCAGGAAGATGGTAAGCTAAGATCTCCTTCACAGGAACTTTTTTTTTCTTTTTGAACTATATATGATCATACCAATATTTTCTAGGGAACAGATGAGATGCAACTACGTTTCCACAGTTTTTCAAAAGTAGAATACCCAGTTTCATGATGAAATTTAAAAGTCTGAGGTTTAAAAACAAAACTGGTAAATCACTGCCATTTGTTGCCCAACTGTGGCTTTAAACAACATAAAGTTGCAGTACCAGGGTTGTTCTCCATTTTGTATATATCCTAGCTCCAGTACTATGAAATTTAATTATGATTATGTTTGTAGGTAGTGACTAATAGACCAAGTAACCAAATAAAAACACGTCTAAAACAAGTATGCATATAACTAACCCAGAAGTGTCTTAAAGAAAGCATTAAGGAGGGTTATAGCTGAATCCTGGCGGTGAGGCTAAGGGGTAAGTCACATCTGTCTCATGCGATATGCACTGGCACATGAGACATGTTGGTGCTTTAAAGCCAACTCAAAAAATAGCAGTTTTGGCAGTGGTAGTTCCTGATGTCTTTATCTGGTTCTGGTAGTATAATGGCCACAGATTGCTGCTATTTCTTCCTTCTTTTCTGTAACTTTGCTCTCAATCTGAATGGCAAATTGGAGAATCCAAGAATGTGTACATAGGCTAGGAATTTTAGAATCATTCAGCGTAGGTTCCAGACTTACAGTGGGCATCTAAAATGTCTTAGGTTTCTTCATAAAACATCAGTTCAGTCTGATTTTACAGGGCAGAATAACTGTGGCTGAACAGTTACTGCATAGCTCACTAAAGGGCAAAACTAAAATACCCAGATGCCTCTCTGTGTTCCAAAGGGTTTTCTTCGCTTTCAGTTTAGCTTAACTCTGGCATTTCTTGAGTTTATTATGATTGGTTATGGATAATTAATGTTCTTTGCTGTTGCACAGATTGACCCAAATTATCAATGTTCATTTAAATATAATTTTGTCTAGGTGTCGTGGTTTAACCCCAGCTGGCAAGTAGGACCACACAGCCATTCACTCACTCCCCCCCCCTCCCAGTATGGTTGGGAGAAGAGGGAGAAAAAGGAGAAAAAAACCTCATGGGTTGAGATGAAGACAGTTTAATAGAACAAGAAGAGAAAAGTAATAATAACGGTTAAAAAATATACAATATAAAGGGATGCAACACAAATTGCTCTCACCACCCAATTATCAATTGCCCAGACCGTCCTCAGCAGCAATCACTGACCCTTGTCCCCCAGGTAACCCCCATTTATATCCTGAGCATGACATCTGTGGTATGGAATATTCCTTTGACCAGCTTGTCCTGTCTATGCTCCCTCTCAGCTTCCACAGGAAGCTGTAAAAGTCCTTGACTTAATATAATGTTACTTAGCAACATCTGAAACAATATGTGTTATCAACATTATTCTCATACTAAATCCAAACCAGCAGTTACTAGGAAGAAAATTAACTCTATCCCAACTGAAACCAGGACACTAGGGATATTAACATGTATTACCACACTTGATCTTTTGGTAATTAGTTTTCTATCAGGACTGGCTGTAGTACATAAATAGAAAACTTTTTACTATTTGGAAAAATCAAAATAAATATATAATCCTTGGGGTTTTTTGACTGAATTTTTTAGCACAAGACATTGCTCTTTGTCCTATCTTTTTCTGTCTTAAGAACTGTCAGTATTTCTGGAAAATAAAATTTCAAAAACTTTGAAATTCACAAGGACCAGATTTCACTTTGTGCTTAGAAAATGCAGGCTCAATTCTGCTACCTCGTGTACCTCACACATACACATAACCTTTCATTTCCTTCCTCTCTAGGGGTATTTCTCTCTACCCCTTCATCTGTCACCACAAACACATTCTAAATGGTGTGGATGGTGAAATCATCAAGGTTTCTTACTGCAGTCAGCGATGGCACTCAAGACTACATCTGTACAGTCTTCTGATTAGGTGAGACTAATAAGTCAGAAACTAGTCAAAAAAGTATTCACTATGTTTATCCCTTTTAACCGTGGCTGTCTTGGCATAAATCAGAAGCCCATACACAAACCTGCATGTTTTTTGGTGTACCTTTATATACCTGTTTTTATAAAAAAAATAATTCTGCACTGAAGATGTAAGAGTAGATATGGTACAGCAAAAAATCACCACTCCTGCAGGGTGCAGCTGTCTTACTATGCCAAGGTACTGAGAAGCCACACTGAAAGTTTTGCAGTGTCACTGCCATTGACAATAGAGCATATAAAACCTAAGAATTATGTTGAACTTTACATCACATTCTCTGTAATGATTATTGTCAGTGATATCTATTCATGATGTATATACTTGTGGTAAAATAAGGAGTCAGCACATAGGGAAACTATCTAGGAAGAGCCGCAGAGGCCACTGGAAAGCATGCCTATTTCCAGTATCCATAAGAAAAGGGGAACAGCTAGGCTGAATAACCTAGCACTCTTCTGCTGGAGAGTATGTTGAGTCAGCAGCTTACCCCAAAGTGGTAAGCTCGGAGCTCAGAGTGAGGTGGGGTAGAATTAATTTTCTTCATACTAGCTAGTATCGGACTATGTTTTGGATTTGTGCTGGAAACAGTATTGATAATAGAAGGATGTTTGAATTATTGCTGAGCAGTGCTTACACAGAGGGAAGGCCTTTTCTGCTCCTTATTCTGCCCTGCCAGTGAGCAGGCTGGGAATGCACAAAAAGTTGGGAGGAGACACAGCCAGGACAGCTGACTCCAACTGACCAAAGGAATATTCCATACCATATGACGTCATGCTCAGGATATAGAGCTGGGGGAAGAAGAAGGACAGGGGGGGATGTTCGGGGTTGTGGCGCTTGTCTTCCCAAGTAACCGTGATGGAGCCCTGCTTTCCTGGAGGTGCCTGAACACCTGCCTGCCAACGGGAAGCAGTGAATTAATTCCTTGTTTTGCTTTGCTTGTGCATGTGGCTTTTTCTTTACCCTATTAAGCTGTCTTTGTCTCAACAAGTTTTCTAACTTTTACTTTTCCGATTCGCTCCCCCACGTCTGCCAGGGAGGAGAGAGTAAGAAGCTGCGTGGTGCTTAATTGCCAGCTGGGGTTAAACAATGACAAGGGGTAAAAGGAGAGAGAACCCAAGCCAATATAATAAAAGTTTATAGTGGATGTCTTCCACTGGGCTTTACGTGGCGCAGGTAGATGGGAGCGATAAGAGCATTTGCGGAAAGAGCACACTTGGATTAAACTGTGGGCCACATCCGGGGAGGCCTAACAGCACTGCATTATGTCTGTGCCTGGGAATGCTCTTGGAAAAATGGAGAGCAGAGGGAACTGCAGTCACCTTCAAGGTCAAAAGCAATTTGAAATCTTTTACTTGGTGATAATAGACAATTTCTGATACTCAAGCAAAACAAACTACTTTGCATTTACACTTATTTTACGCTCCCATTAGTATTTCTCATCATAAGTAAACACAAGCTGTTTGTTCACTTTTGACAGGGAACCATCTTTCACACCTGTTTGGTCTCAGTGCAGTGCCACAAAGGCAACAGGAGTGAATAAAGCTCAAACATTTGTGAAGGGAGCTGTGGCCTGTTCAGGATAATCCCAGACCAGTGGAAATGGTAGCCTGGATAATGCCATGGTGATACAGTGAAAACCCTCACACCACCAGGCACAAAGAAGCTATTGCCTTTATGGTGTCATTTCCAGATCCCTTCAAGAAGAGACAATTTCATGGTGTTGGGCCTCCTGGACTTAAAGTATCTATTTATCACTCTTGCTCTGAGCTGATGACACTGACCTCTTTCTTCCTAGCCTTCAACACAAAGATCTACAGAAGCTCATTCCCAGCTTCTGCCTCCTAATAGCAGCTCATTAGCTGTCTTCTGCTGTGAAGGTTCCTCACATGCTGGTTTTTCCTATCACCACATTTAACACCTTTATGTCTCTCCCTCAGGACAGGCAGAGTCTGTATATAGCACCCCACTTCCTAATTATAGCATACAGCATGGCTCTCTTCTCTGCACGATCAATAACTCCACTTGTTTTTCCTATTCTTGCAGAGTTTCAGTACCAGCCCCTTAAGTCCTCGTGTGCCTCCAAGTATACAAGCACTCATGCTGCAAGTTGTTCTGCAGAAGTGGAGAAATCTTACAAAACATCTCACAGAACAGAGGTCTCTGCAGAACATTTCACAGTATCACATCTTCATTGCTGTTGCTAAGATACAGGCAACTTTAAGCAGGGATCTGATGGTCACTCTTGATACCTCAGACAGGGCTGCTGTAGAGACTGAGACCTAACTCTGTCTTCAGAGTAAATTGGCTTCACTTTCTGACCTTCTAATCCCTTGTAATCTTTTTCAACAATCCCTTTTCACACAAATCCTATAAAGATTTCACTGTTCCTTCCAACCTACTCTCTTCCTTGCCATCCCACATAATCCCTAATATTTCTCACCATCTCAACCTGCTCCTATTCCAGAATCTTTTAGCAACAAATGTTAAATTTTGCCTTCCAGTTCCTAATGTTCCTAATGACTTCCCAATCTCAAAAGCTTAGTCTTTTCAATCATACTTTCCCCAAAATCTTACGCAGTCCCTCCAGCCTCATTCTCAAAAACAGACTGAAAGGCATTTAAATTTTCCATAATTTTAGCTTTAGGCTGATGCTCAACAAGAAATGCTTCAATTCTGAACAGTTCATTTCAACAAAGTGAAATATGACTGCAAAGAGGATCTGAGATCAGGGCAGCTGATACAACCTCAACTACAGGTACCACAATAGTTCTGCCTGGTATGGGACTACAGAGAACTTGTAATGACTATAATAATTTCTGTACTGTGAATGGATCCAAGCTGACTTTAATCAACTACTTCAGCTTTGATCAAGTACTATGCTAAGAGCCCAGCCTTGGCAGTCAAAAAGCTCACCTTCTCAGGAGCATACTGCTTTGTTCAGGAAGCACTGTTTCTGTAATTCCGATATCCAAACTATCTAGTTTATAAAGGAGTACTGCATTCATAAAAGCCACCATTGAGATACATGTTCTCCATAGAAACACGTAAACACATTAATTCTTTGCAAGCTACTGTAACTCCTTCTGTAGTGTACAGCACTATTTGTTCATGCTACTGAAACACAACTTCCCCTTCTCTCCCCATTACAGTTTGCATGCTAGCTTCTCTCCCCATTTCTCTAAGCCTATCATCTACCTATGCTTCTCAAATCTTAAGTATAGCTATACAACAGATTTTGCTGAACAAATATGGCTCAACCTCACATATGCTGCTAGAAGCATAAGCAGATGATTATTTTTTTTTCTGATTTTCTTTCTTTTTTTACCTGGTGAGCTGGAAGTACTGGGTGTGCAGTCACTGTCATCCAGCCACATACTCTGAATCATTGAATCCTGTTTTGGAGGGCCCTCAAGAGAGCACATCAGCTCCTGGAGAGGGCAAAGAAGACGTGTTTTAATAATGCACTTGGTAAAACCAGGGAGGTAGCCTGTTTGTGAGAGATCATACACCCACCCTGTCATTCTCCTCTTCCTCGGATGTTTCATTTTCCCTCAAACCACTACAACAACTGCTTACACTGGATGAAGAACGTGAGAATGGCTGCATCACACAGTATCCTGAAGTCTGACTCCTGAGCAGCCTGTGAAACGCAAGCATTCAACATCATCATGCTTATTGTTACACATAGGCTTGCACTTTTTGTGACATAACTTTATTATATAGCAGTCAGAAACATTAAGAAGAAATTAATCATCCACAGCTAGATTTTCCATCTAGGAGCAGAATTCATGTGAACTGGCTTGCATTCCTTAATTTCTAGTCGCTACTTCATTTAGTAGAAACATCATTGCTTGTTTCCATGCTGGATAACTGTATGAAAGGACAAGACCAAGTGAATTTTCAAGTCATACACCTAAGTGTCTTAAAGCAGAGTGAGTTAAACCACCTGCATTTAAGCACTGCTTCCCTCTAGACATTCATTAAAATCAACAGATGCCTTCATTTTGGAGATCAGATATTTGAGGAGCCTAAACACAACATAATGAGGTGTTAAGCTGAGTATAAAAGGAAGGCGTTACCCAGCCTAGGCTACCCATTCCCACAGCCACCCTCAGCCCATCACGTTTGGTCTTACACGAAATTCCAGACAGTACAAGGCGACTATAAAAGCACATTTTTCATGTTGTAGAGCTTACAAACTGTCACCACTAGGTTTCTGAACAGTTATAGCAGGAGAAGTCAGGAAAGCATATAGACATTAACCAGCATTATAGAATGGTTAACTAAGAAAGCTTAAGGAAGCAATGAGAAGGTAGGAAAAAAAATTACTGAGATTTGCATTATTTTAGGATGTCTCAGTGCCAAACTGTTAGGATCAAGTACCAAGCTCTTACACAGACAGGTCAGAACCTCCCTCTTCCTTACAGATAGAACATACCTAAGTTAGGATGCCCATCCTGGTGATTTTGCATGCACCCAGTTGCCAGTAAACTGGCTCCTGTAGGTCCATCCCACTAGACTTTTCACTCCCACAGGGTCATTACAAAAAGAACATTCAAAGCAAACTGTATTGGATCACTTGAGCACCACTCTCCCAAATGTCATGGACACTGAGGTAGCCTGGTGCATGTTTCGTATCTGTCAAGAAAGACCCTTAAGGTTAGCTTCTCCCAGCTCAGAGTTTGGGATCCACTGCTTGCAGTCATCTAGGAGAAAGAGCAGTCCATGAGGCTGATAAGCTTACGTGATGAAAGGTGCACTGTGCATGTAAGCCTAACACTTATGGTGAAATACTCACTGCCTGCACAAGAGACCAGCCGATAAGAGAGAGATGAAGTGCTTAAAAATGTTAAGACACCCCAAAAAGCTATGAGAGGCAAGAAAGATAAGACACCTTTAACATACTAAATATATTTATTCCTTCAGAAACACTGCAAAATGTGGCCAGTCTTGACCTACAAGCAGTAATGAAACCTAAAGTCCCAGGCATATTACATGCCAGCATGCAACAGGGAGAACAGTAAAGATAGGGCCAATATAGGCCAAAGATATTTCCTCAGGAGATTAGGAAATATATTTTGAAGGAAATGAAGGCCAACATGCTTCTCCCTTGGCAGAGCAAATCAATAACATGAATTTAAGTAAGCTGGGACCTAGATTTCCACAAAGCATCTCCTTCTCAGCATCCTTCCTCAGCAGGGTTCTCCATCCTCATTCTCTGCACTGCACTTCCTGACCTATGTCATCCAAAGGCACTAGAGACAGAGGTGGAAACGTGTTCTTCTGCAGGCCAAGCTGTTCTCTTCTTGCTCATCTGAGGGGAGGGGAAGAGAAGAGGAGGCACTTCAGGTGGCCTCCTTCCCCCATCATTAGTAGGGCCTGGTTCAGTGGCTGCTGATTGGGCAATGGGAAGGGCAAAGAACCAAAATGCTCCAATAGGAGCTATCTGTCCATTTCCCTTTCCCAGGATTTCTGCTCCGGGAACTGCCAGTGGAGCACTACTTGATGCCACTTGGTCTCTCCACAGTCCTTGAGGTCCTCTAAGTTCATGCTCCTCTTAGCCAGGACTCTCATTTCACCCCAAAAGTCTTGCCAGTGTCTTCAGTGAGGTAACCAATGACTGAGTAGCATCCGGTCCACTCCTGATTGGCTTGGTGTCCCCACTCAGATGTGTCTGAGGAGGGAAAACACACACACACACACAAAACCCATGTACTTTTCCTAGAATTTGGACATACACAGTACAGCGCTTGATTTTTCAGACGCAACCCAGAAAGCCGTCTGATCCTGAGGAGCTTTGCTACCCAGTTACTTAGGCTGGGTTCATTCTTTTGAATCTGTCCCTTGGGAAGCAGGGTTATTTGGAAGGCTACCAGGACAGTGGAGCAGGAAAACTAAGGACAGTTGTCCCTATATGTGGGAGAGAAGACACTGTTAGCTCAAGTGAACAATGTGGTTTTGCAGATTGCAGGCTGATCAGTGCAGAAGGGTGCATTGGAAACCAGCATGTGAGGACAGAAAGTGAGTGCTGGTTTGTCTCTACTGCAAAAAAATTAATCTATTATTTATGTGTTCTTTTTGCATTTATTTCCAAGTTGGTTTTAGTAGAACATAGATGAAGGGTTTGATCATTCAAGTCTGGAATTTGAAATTATTATTTAAGCCCAGCAGCAACATCCTGGACATTATTGCGATAGAGAAATTTCTTGTGACGCTGCTCCCTGGAGAGAACCAGGAGTGGATTGATGACATACTACCAGGGATAACGTTTTTAATGTAGTCTGCATAAATTACTGTAGAACTTGCTGGAACTCTTTCTGCATTAGAAATATGCCTGTATCATGATCCTGATTTGTGGTCCCACAATTCACGAACAATAAATAGACTATTTCAGTAGAACTTCAGTAGAACTGTCTCTGAGACAAACTGTTAGAATTACACTCCTGGACTGTTCCTGCAATACTGTGTCAATACTGTCTTGGTGAAAATGCCATGTGTTACATGGTGGAATTACACGTCCTGGAGTCCCTCTCCCAGATATGATGCAGAAGGATTGGCTGCATACCATACGTGGGCTGGTCCCTATCTCTGATATCATGACTCTAACTATAGCTAATCATCAATTGTGCAAAATTCCACGCTACATCCCACCTCATAAATAAACTGTCCAGGGATGGGCTAAACCACCATAACTGTGAAAAGACTTTTCTGGTGATTGTACAAGCGGTTTTGAGTTCATGACTGCAAAAAGATGCACAGAGAGAAACCCGCGGACAAAAGTAAACAGGCTGCCAAATCATACAGGTCATGCCTCATGTGCATAAACGATACTCATGCAAGTATTGTTAGTGAAATCCCATGCTATATTTGCTCTCTGAAAGCATGTGATATCAATTTGAAACAGATATTGCAGCTGGCTCACCTCCTCAGCTGATGAATGGAGAATGGAGGTTGAGAAGTGGGGGAAGCCCACAATGAAATGCAGAAATCAGGAACAAATGTCAAGAAAGCTCCATCTTTTTTTTTTCCAGGACATGCACACATTCTACAGTAGAGTAACCAGGACTAGCCAAGCTATGAGATTTCTTCTTACTAGGCAGAATTCTTGCTGATTGTGCAAGGTTGCTTCAGCTACCTAATGAGAGCAAGAGTCCCTCGCATGTGCCTAGCCAGGATCTTCTAGTTCACTAACAAGGTCCCAGGCAGGAGGAGGTAGGGGAGGTGGAATGAGATGGTAATACTGGAAGATGGGGGTTGTTGACGCATCAGTGGTTCCATGCCCTGTATTCTCTCTTGTCCTTGGCTGCCAGAGCTAGCATCTGAAATGGTCTGTATCTCCTAGCTGTACTCCCATCCTCCTCCTCACCAAAATTTTGGACACCCAACTCAACCCAAAAACTAGTATCACCAAAAAAAATACTTACCAGAACTCTGCACCTTGGCTGTGACAAAATTCTGAGCAGTTCTACAGCATACAATTGCATAGCTGAACTACTGAAGAGAGTTACCAGCTTGTACTTCTTAGGGACCATTGGGTCTAGTTGGAAGGCAGGCCCTTCCTTCTCAGACTTAGCACCTGGAGCAATTATAACCATAGAGGCCTGGCTCTAGGGCACCTCCTGAAATTTTCTTAGAGCAGCTACAGTCCTAAGAAAGGGACATGCCCTACTACCAAGTACTCAGTGCCCTTTTTGCCACAGGTCTCATCCAAGTTCTCAGTAAAAAAAAATCTTGTGTGGCAAGCTGTTCCAGAAAGTCAGCTGCAGTCTTGGATTTAGAGACAGGCTGCTCTGGAGTCTTGGAAATGTAAAGGTGCGGTTTCCGTGAAGTCCTGAAGTATCCTAGATGGGTTCACATCCCAGCATAATACAGTTTAGCAATAGCAAAGCTTCACTACCAGGAAAGTGCATTTTTTCCAGTTTTTGACCATCAGGAACTGGAGGACTATTTTGCAGACTACTGTATGAAGTGTTTTGCAGAAGAACACTAGGTATGGTACAGTGTGCTTTAGCAATGAAATGCAGGTGCAACACAGGAGACCCCGCTGTAGCACTTTGTGAGGACCAAAGACAGGCTAGTTTATGCTGGTTGGGAGCAGCAGCATGAATCCTGCTTAAAGGGGCAGAAGTTGTGTACAACCCAACATACCCTTGTCCAAGCTTCTCCATGAAGCTCCGAAATCACTCCAGAGCAAACTATAGAGGAAACATATACATGACGTAAGCATGAGTAACTAGACACCTAGGGCTTTGTGTATCCTATTGGATGTGTGCTAATATTGCAGTAAAGCTATAGTCAAAATCACCTTTAAATGTTCCAATCACTTCACTGACTGTTTAAGAAAGCTGAGTTCCTTGCTTACATCGTCTGAATTGCAGTGCCATGGCCAGACATGTAACTTTTAAGATGGTGCAATGCCTGATGTGGACAATCTCAGTAAAGCCTCCAACAGAGCAAGACATGCACCACACTTAAGCCAATACCAGATACAGTGAGCGTCTTTTAAATATTAAAATTATTTTCAACTCACTTGTTCTTCCTGCTGGGGAACTCTGGGGAGCTGGGACTGGATGATCCATCAGACTTCAGGTCAAAGAAAGTTCCTGGATTGTCCAGCACCTTCTGTATCCTCTCTACAGTGTCTCTGCTGGGACAAAACAGAAAGCAGCTTGTACCCCAGGGCCAGAGTTAACCGCTAACCATTCGAACACTTCTTGCAGGCTACAATACAAAGCTGGATCTTTCCTATACACGTGAAAGGGAAGCCAATGCAGTTGTGTTTAAAAGACCAGACTCCTTAGACGTGACCTGTTGAGGGCAATATATTAGAAATGACCAACTTTAAGCTCCTTTTGAATTGATATCAAAGCCAAAATTAATTTCAGTATTCTCCTTTAATTCTTCAACTTTTTCCTCTACCTTCCCCATTTCATTGGTCCTAAGAAGCTTTGGGATTTGATAGAGAGCTTATATATTTATTACTTAAAGAGAAAGGATTCAGCAAATTTCCCTGTTTCAGGATGGTTACAATAGTTTTATTGCTTCTAGTACTTGTCAAGATACTTGTGAAGAAAGCTGTCTGCGTGAGTAGCTGAATAGTGGGGTGGGTTTAATTAAAAATTGGGAAACTCAGGTTTTTGTTGGTTTTTTTTTTCTGGCTTCAGTGATGGAAGTGGAGGATGGAACTTCACAAAGTTCCTCCTCTGCTCTCTTGGTCAGTTGATCCTCACATCACTGTTCCTCATGCCCTCACTTGTGCTAATACAACTGTTTGTGAAACTGGAAATTATCCTGACAAAAAACCAGTCCTAAATAACCCTGAAACTGCTACGACACACGAACAAGCAGGATGGACTGGGTCAGCTCTCTCATCAAAGCCTGCATATTATTAAACTATAGCTTCAGGGTGAAGTCACACATGACATGTTGAACTCAGTGTTGCCAGAGAGAGCGAGCCTGCTCCAGCCTCCTCCACTCTTGCGGAGTGTACTTTCCATCAGTCCTGGTACCCATCAGACTTCTCCATGAGCCAGTTCATGGCAGAACCTGGCAGACAGTAACTCCAATGAAATAAAGTTGCTACTTTCTCTGGTAGATTAATGGACTGAATCAGTTCCATGAAGGGCCCACTAAGCATTTGAGCCATCACAAGGAATGGGACAGGATTGGGTAGTTGAAAGAGACACTGGGAGAGGGAAAGTATGACACCTGCTCTACAGCAGCAATGAACTATTAGCCAGTTGCTAGTGAAACTGCTCCTTCAAGAATCACCCAAAAAGTCTTTCACATAACACAAGCTAAGGCTCACCGTTCCTCACATCCAAGATTACAAATAAGCAAGAGGAAAGCTAAGTAAACCCAACAGCTTACCAATTCCTTCCTAGCAAAGAGCAGAAAAAAAAAAGAAAAAGAAAAAGAAAAAGAAAAGAAAGTCAGGGTTTTTCCTTGTTGTAGAAAACTTTCACAGGTCATTTAAGAGGATAGTGAAGGATGTTCTACACAAAGTAATGGATTGAGGGGCACAGCTGCATAAGGTACAAAACTATTTAAAGTACTGAGGAGCTGTGGCTACTGTGTTGGCTTAAACTGTTACAGGGAAGTTGTCTTAGAAGATTTTATTTTTCTCAAAGAAAGTTCTGTAGTATTTTTATTCAGATTAGGTCATAGGCACCTCATTAAGGTAAGGTCCAAGAGAATAACTGGAAAGAATGGAAAATGTATTAATTCTTCCTGTTGTGAAATCACTAGTTTCCACATTAAAGATGGCTTTTCCCCTTTTACGCTGAGTCTTTAAGCTGTCCCCTGGAATTCTTGCAACTGGGAAAACTGTATATTAGATGCAGAGCAATCATGTGACTTTTGAGACTGTATAATCATAAAAAGATGTCTCAGCTCTAGCTGATTTATTGATTTAACTAAATAATCTCTAGTGACCAAGACACAACTTTTGAATGGTTATAATTCTGTCAAATATGCCAAATCACTCCTTAAGCTTGTATGTTACCCCTTAGTTACAATTATTTCTCAAACTATCTAATTTAAACTCATTTTTTAAAGTTATCAGAAGTTTTGTCTACTTTAATTTATTATCATGAAAACAAACAAACAATCAAGCACCCTTTTCCCTCTTCCCAAGTAAAAGCCTCTCATCTGACTCTTATCTACTAAAAGTGGCAAATACAGAACAGGAGAACCAAGAGTCCTAGACCATAACTGCACAATGTTTAAGAGCAATCTTACCATGTTCCTTCACCCACCTCCTCCCTTCTTCCTCAAATATTGATCCTCCCCATTTCCAAATGTCCGTTTTTATTTTGTTTGTTTCTGTCTTTTGTCCATTTCTCCATTAGCCGACAACTAGGCTTTTCTTCCCATTCCAACCATTTCAATTTCAATTCTCATTCCTGTTGATTCCCTTTCTGTCCTTATATGTCCCTTTCCATCTCCCTTTTCTTATCTCTTCCTGTTTTTTTTCTCTCTTTGTCTCACCTTCCCACGGCTCATACCTCTTTTCTTCCTGTATGTTCTCAATGCCAATGGCACTACTCCGTCGCCCATGGAAGCGGCTGGCTCGAGTACGTGATGGGCTTCTACCAGGCAAGGCAAAAGACTAGAAAAAAGGAGAGTGTGACAGAAAAGGAGGGAGGGGAACAAGACAGGAAAAACTGGAGAACTGGAAGCATGGGAGAGGGAGTTTGCGATGTGGATCCAGATCCTCTCCTTTACTCTGCAATGCAATAGCAGGGCCCAGCTCCACCGGTGCAAGAAGGAGTACTTTCTGTCAGTGAGGAAGAGAAGCTAGGGCTTACAAAGGTGGTACGAGAAGGACAGATATAGAAACAAAGGCAAACAAGATACACAGCCAGTATACAGAGAAAGCAGCTCAGGAAGGGAGATATCCCTGTATGACGAGAGGTGAGGCAGAATTGAAAAGGTAGAGAAAACTACAAGTTAAGAGAAGGAAGCAGCAAATCCAAGTCATTACTATTCTATGACTTTGTTGTGCTGACATAAAGAATGCATACAAAACTGTCACCAAGAAATTTCCACACTGAAAGGTAACTTCTTGGCCTACTCAGAGATGTTTTTTTGTAGTTTGCCTGTATTGACATTGCTGGTGCAAAGACCATAATAAGCTGGATCCACTTTGGCCAAGGTAACCATATTTCCAATATTAGAAACATGGATGCTTTTCTGGAACCATATGTCACAGATTTATTACGCTCACACTGATCATGTATGTTTAATATCTCCTAGCAAATAAGAAAGGCTTTGATAGTGACTAAAAATATTCACTCTTTTTCTTACCCCAAACTTTATTAATTCTGCTGTTTGTTCCCAACATGGAAATTCTATTTACAGCAAAACAGTACATTGAATAAACATTGTGCACCTTTTTATATTACAGAAAAGAATCTGACTGGTGAAACTGAAGAAAATGGAACAAACCTAGTGTCCTTCTGTTCTCAGCTCTTGCCATATGACAATACGGTACCATTCTGGTCAAACCACAGTGCATACATTTTTCTAAGGTATGGCAACATACAAGATCTAATCCAGGATAGCAGAGATAGATGTCTGATGTAGAATCATATTTGGCTTTCTTCTCCCAGTCTGCATCAACCTCAGCTTTAGTTTACAGATGAACTGTGGCTAGAGATAGGCACAGACAAAACAGGCTGCAACACACGCTGTCTCCACTTGTGAAAAGGGATGATACAACAGAAAGAGATTCACAGAAGGACAAGAGGACAAACTAATAGGGAAAGAGAAATAGAATGTACGAGCGGGCCAGGTTTCTTCTTACAGCCCACCCAAATACCTTACCGCAGCAATGGCCTTAGGGCCCTCGGCGACACTCTGGCTGAGGGCAAGGCCAGCTGTAGTTGGGCGGCTGGGCAGGGTGGCTGGCTGCTGCTTTCTCATGGATATTCCCATGGTATCCAGGCTCTGGCTGCGGCCTCTGATCACCCGCTGAACAGAAGGGAGGCAGGGAAACAGACAAACACGGATAGACATATAGACATGCACATGGTAGGGCAGCATGGAAAGCACCACAGGTTGGGTGGAAAGTTGTGACAGACCAACACCAGAACCACAGAAATCCTAACTCCTAGAAGGCAGCATCTTAGATATTACCCATTTTTGGTCCTAGCCAATTGATGGAGCTCACTGCCAGGGAAGACCTTTTCCTCAAGTATATGCAATACTTTCCTCTCCCTTGTCCTGTTGCAATGAATAGGGATTCCCTACCAGCATCCCAGCATACTGGATAAGACAGCATCATCTGGAGCAGTCCTAACCAGTACAGGCTACAAAATACAAAATCAAACTCCTGTTCACAACTGCAAGGTTCAGTCTTGCATGAACTTGAGTGCTGGTTCCAAGGGGAAAGCAGCTATATAAAAATCTGCAGCATTTGAAAAAGCCATTTCCTGAGTTTATTTAGTCTTTTCCAGCCTTTTACAAAGGTCATCTGTGCACGACAAGCAAATCACAGCTAGAAGTCAGAAAAGGACATTTTGGGGTAATTAGTGTAAGACATGGCTGGGTATGAAATTCCTGGTTAGCAGCAAAGGCAGGGTAGACTGCATGTGAAAATACACCTCACCAAAGCACCCTAGCTCTGACCAAAGCTACAGATATAGCTACCAAACCTATATATGAATGGATTGGTTTCACAGCACTTAACAACTCTATCCAGCCCATTATACAAAGGGGCAGAGGTTGTCTGAAGAAATGCTATTTATAATAAGTCTCTATGTCCAGACAGATAATTTACTATACAAAAGAAGTGGTGAGGCACTTCGCACAGAAATGGGAAAGAAGTAGATAGGAAAGTGATACAAGACTCTCTCAATATAATCTATTCAAAACTCAGTCTGACTTTTTGTACAAAAACTTTGCTCCCTCATATCACCTTCATCACTTTTAAAAGTAAGTTCTGTCACCTGATCCTGATTTAAAAAAAAAAAAAGAAAACAAAGTGTCATCTACACTGAACAAAGGTAAATTAACTCTGGCTTTTAGAGTGTATGTAAAGCATCACAATTTTTCTGGACAGTACACTCACAGATATGTTAGAAACTCCCTTGCAGTGGCTCTTGCAACTCTTTCAGTTATAATAAAAATTAATTGGAAGAGATCTGCTGTAGGAACTGAGAGCTGCTTGCTACTAGTTATTAAAATTCCTCTTGCAACACAAACTCCTTTTACTGTAATTCATGGAGTGAAACCCCATTGGACATTAGACACCAGCAGGAAGCATAAAGAGTTTGACTCCTTAGGGACAGTATGGAATTCCACCCTAGATCACACTGTAGCTCTGTAGAAAGGAGCACAGGAAGGGGGAAAATTTCTTTTATTGAGAGATGTATAACTTAACTGTGTAAAGCACAGTCAAGATGCTCTAAAGAAAGGCTGCTGGATAGAAAGACTATTTTTCTGTCACACCCTAAGCAGAGCTTATCAGCAGGGTTGATATTCCTTGGAGGAACACACAATGAACTTCAGAAAAGCGTGAGCAACTGGGTGAGGAATCAATCCACTATGGCTCACCTTGAAATTCTCGAGGAAGCCCCCGCTGCCATTCTCTATCTTGTCATCCTCCCCTATGGGCAATCCCATCATACTGCGGCTGCGAAGCTGCAGCTCCTCAAAAAGGCTTTCCAAGAGGGCACTCCGGGTTCTTTCCTGCATCAACATTGGGAAAGAGAACACAGCTATTATTGGGAGTGGAAGGGATTTCCCACCTCACCTTGTTTTTGCAACATCTCACATCCTCCTTAAAAAAGAAAATATAATAAATTACCATGAAAATTAATTAAAATATTATGAAGTGGTTTTAGCTGTATAGTTATGGAATATATTACAGTAATATCCAGCCGTTTTAAACTCTTTCTAAAGCAAGTCGTAAAGGACATCAGTACTTCTTCACAGGTGATGAAAAAGAGGCATGGACTGACTGAGGGCAGTTTTTTCTAGATCAGGCAAGCAGCAGAGTCTGGAACAGAATTTAGGTACCTTGAACCAAAATCGTATCAGTACACATCCTGTAGCAAAATACCAAGTTTCAGCTAATACAGAATTTCCTCCAGCAAAACGTAAGCACCATATTCCCGTTCTTACTTGATGATTAGATCTTTACATTAGAATGTACCTGTTCACAGTCTATTACACCTGCTGTGAAATACAAAGTAAGCATCACATAGGTGAATATAATGACATTTCAACTTCCTTTTTTAAGCAACACAAAACCAGAAGAAAGTAAAAAATTATATTTTATTTTCTTATTCTGGCATTAATACAGTTTTATATTTTTTAATGAAAGCAACCAGATAATAGACCCACCTCTAATTTCGCAAATTTCTCAGCTCGATAGCAGCTGTACTCAGCATTGATGAGCTTGGCCAGGAGGAATTCACGAAACTCTGTGCTCTACAAGACAAGATGAAGACTAGACTGGAGATGAAAACAGGAATAAAAATGTCATATGAAAAAAGCTCTGCCTTAGTACTCTTTAGACTTCCAAAGTCATCTAGCCATATTGATGATACTGACTCAGAACGCAGGGGTGTGTACCATATCCCTCTAACACTGGACCAAAGAAACAAACCTTTCTAAATATGGCTGGATTTGGCAGAGGGGGTCCAAAGAAGGGGACATCATCTCGGGCTGTGACAGAAACCTGAAACAATATAAGGAGAAAAAAATAAGTATCATAACACAAGTGAGACTATCAAAGCCTTTAAACTACTGTGGTATATCTGATCCCTCCCGAATCATTTACATATTGAAGAGAGATCTAACATGCTGTCCCGTGCATCCATCTGTTTCTGTACTCAGTCAATGGATATGCTGATTTATCTCCCAGAAATTCAGTCAGTTAGATGTGCACACAGCAAGAGCAACAAAATACAATTGAACCAATTGCTTTTTTAAAAAAATATTTTAAATAATAACCAGTTTAGTTAGAACAAAAAAATAAGATATTTCTATTCAGCCTGCAACATTTACCTCCACTAGAAGAACCTTTGTCAATATGGTTGTACTGATCTACATTTTTTGACAAAGAATCCTCAGTGGAGATACACTGCACACTGAGGGGAGCATCTCGGTGACACTGCCTTTCTGAGTCACATGTGGTAAGCATACATAAGTACTTTCCCAGTAAGGGAGAAGGAAATCTGGGTTTTTTTGTTGTTGTTCTTTGTTTGTTTTTTAACATGCTCCTACCTGATATACCAATGCCAAAAAAAGTAACTGTAATGCAGTCCAGTTTTTACATACTGTCAATTGGCTCTTCACAGCACTTACCTATAATTATATGCAGCTATCTTAGCAGATACATACAGCACTTACATATATTTCACAGGGTTTTTTTTTCCCCTCACGTTTGAGATGGAACAATATTTTCATTTCATGCAACAGGGAACAATATCAGAACAACTTGACAACAACTGCCTCAAAATAACACTCCAGTGTAAATGTCACAGAGCCAATGAGAGGCATGAGTTTAATGAGAGGAAGAAGGAAAGAGGCCCTTGATCTAATTCAGATTTCTCACATTGTAGGCCAGCTCCCCTAATTACAAGGCCTCGCTCTCCCTCCCAACGGATATCTACCAGTTAAAATCCCACTTTGCATTTTTATTTTCTGATTGTGAAAATTGATTCAAAGAAATAAATGCCATTAATATTCCAATTTAACCACTAGCTTAAGTAAATGGAACGAAGGATGGAAAAAAGTCTTCTCAGTCTTTTAGGTACTAGAATGCTCTCAAGGCAAAACGGGTTAAAAACACTTTGGAAAAGCCTTTACAGAGCACTCTGCTTTGGCTCTAGGGTCCTGACTGGAACTATTTTATTTTTTTCACGAAATGATGCAGCCGACCCTATTATACTGACAAAAACAATGCCATTGCAGACAGGCAAAGACAAAAACAATAGTAGGAAGAGACAAGACGAACGGCAAGCTTCCCCAGCTCTTTCTCTTGTCATTAAAAAATTCCAGTGAATTTCTGTGCCCTACAAAACAGAGTGAGAGGAGAACTGGAACCTCATGTTCCTGATCAACATGAAGCTATCGTGTCATTACAGAGCTGACTGCCCATAGCATAGGAAACAATGGAAAGTGGTTGTTCCACCCCCAGCACCCTCTTTGGTGGGAGAGGAGATGGGGATCCTGCCCTAATTTTGATATTCTTGGTGTTCTTGCAGACCTCCAAGGCATAAGGACTCATCATCACCAAATCAGAATTTCTACGTAACATGATACATAGCACTTTGATTAAAATCTTTCTACCATGGAAAATCCATCACAGAACACAAGCTGCTATGTATTTTCTGCCCTCTCAGCATGACTGAAATTTGAACATGAAGTTATATATGCATCCGTACAGAGTCATGTGACAGAAACAGCTGTGTCCAAAGGCTGCAAATAGGAAATTCGTATTCTAGCGGGGCTTCTTCATATTCTAGCCCAACTGGTGGGCCCTAACAGGTAGCACTTCCCTGCCAGATAGGCATCAGTTCTGGAATCCCCCTAGGCACATGTAGCTGGTTTGGATTCCATAGATTAGGCCAACCAGCTAATTAGACTAATTGACCTGCAGTCTCAGGCAGTGCAAGCTCTCAGCTCTGTGCTCTGCAGCATGAGCAATGCAGACATGGCTGTCAGTTGGGTGAATGAGTTTTACCTGACTTATATGAAGTAAGCAAGGCATCCCCCAAAATGGCACCAATTGCTCCTCACGCTCTTTGTTGTGAACAAAACTTTTTTATCCAAATTTGTCCTGCTCCAATTCCCAAGCCTTAAGCTTCAGAAATTTATCAGCTACTTTGAAAAACATACAAGTACATTCTAGTTTCATGTGTAGATACTTAACAAATTGATCAAGTTATTCTTTGACCTTCTATTTGCTAGGTAGAGGCAGTAAGCAGTCCTGGACTCCTTTCAGTAAAATACTTGTATTACAGAATTTTAATCACTCAGCCTCACCTCCTAGCCCAGGCCAGCTTATAAATAACCTTATGAAATCTGAATACTCAACAAACATGAACACAGATTGCTGAACAGTAGCAATCATACCAGAGAAGACCTCTGCAGAAGTAAAGAATAGAGAACAACACAGCAGGAAGGAGACTCCTGGTCAGAGATCACAGAGTGGGTAAAGGGGAAGGAGAGCTGGTGGCAGCTACTGGATTTCTAGTTTTACTCGTAATGGATCCAATTATTGCCTTTCACCGAAAATGTTGATCAAGTTTACTAACAGAGGAAGCAAAGCTTAGGATGACAGCTGGTTGAACCTGTACCTCTCCCAAAGCCCCAAGAACAGGTTCCCACTTCAAGGGAATCAAGGATCACTACCAGTAAATCAGTGCAGAGGAATCTACTGGCTCTGTTTACCTTGTAGAAAGTGTCCCCCGTAGCGCCAGGAGTGAGCTGAACTACTACATAAGCATGTAGGAAATTCGAAGCAATCATATCAGGGACAAAAGGTGTGCTTTCGTCCTGGAAGATGATGGCTACAATGTCATTCCCAATGTGACGCTTCCGCTGAAGCTGGAGAGAAAAAAAAACAAAAACAAATAAAGTGAGAAGGCAGGTGGAAGAGGGTAGAACCAGTGCGTCTAGCATCTCCAACCATTTGTTCAACCAAACCCCTCATCGCTACTTTTACCATTACTCCAGCCATAATTCCCAACATTGCCTAACTGCGTATTCTCCCTTCTAACTAGCCCCTCATCAAATACCCCTCCCTCTTACCACACTGTTGAATTCCTTAGTTCTCCTTCCAGTACCTGCTGGGAATCTCCCTCTGTGAAGGGCAGTTTTGTAGACACGTGAAACATGATCTCCTTGCCCCGGAAATTTGTATAGACCGACTCAGTGCCTGTTTGACCTCTAGTGACATCCAAACCTCCCCGGAACCTGAGCAAATCCATACCATACCACAGGTCAGGCAGGGCAGAGATGAGAAAGTGGAGAGAAGAAAGAAGATATCAGTAACAGTAGCTTGGTACATCAATATTATCAGAGGTGATTTTTAAGCAATCAGTAATAAGCAAGGCACCAAATCTTCCCAAAACAAAGGAACTGACTGAAGCTGCACAATGTTTCCAAAAGCTATGAAGCTAAACTATGGGTCCTCAAAGGAGCTAGTTTCTTTGGCATTCTTGTGAGAAACACAATCCACATTTTTGAAGTACAGAAAGGACAGGGTACCCCACAGAAAAAGACTAAAACAATACTGACCCCTACCATTGTGAAACAGACTTGTATTTGCAGTCAAATAAAATTATTCTATGCTGATACTGTGGGTCAGATTGAGCTACCAGGAGACCTTTAAATGAAATACCAGCAGAGACCTGAACTCCTAGTCGAGCTGATTCCTAGATAGGATGGTTAACAAAAGCATTCTGGGCTTCTCCACCTGCACTGGGATTCAGAGGACACTGCAATTCTTGGAAAGCAAGGCTCTAACAGAGTCGCAGCCTCTGAACATGTGGTGTTTCCTAACTCAATCTGGTTTTCCAACAGCGCTGGGTACGCACCCACGGAAATCTCGCAGCTGAATCTTGTCACCAAGAAAATCCAGGAACTCCAGGAAACCCAGACTCTCTTCTGTGTTACTGAAGACTTCTTCTTCGGTCGTCTTCAAAAGGAAAGGAGAAGTCAGAAGGAGCACAAGCAGTACAAAGAACAGGCAGTAATTTCTAGACACAGTTCAACCAGCTTTGAGGACCTGCACAAATTGATCAACATAGGGAAAGCTTCTATCCTTTCTCTTTACAACAGCCGTATTTTTCACAGGATAGTACAGACCTTGTTATTACATTTAAGCTAAGACAACTGGCTCTTTATGTTTTGCCTTAAGTATCGTGGGATCTGAGGTACCTTACCTGTCCAGGTTTCTGATAGATGACCCCAAATTTGAAGTTATTGCTTATGACATGCTCATCAAACGCAACAATAAGCTGAGAAGCCTGAGGTAATGAAAATACAAATTATCAGTTGGACGTAATTAGCCAGACCTTGATGGAAAAGGGACATACAGACATATCAGAACATTATACCTTGGGGTAGAGGACAGGAAAGAAGCGTTCAACATTCACATCCTCACACAGTAGCTGTTGAGTGAGAGAGAGAGAGAGAGAGAAACAGAAATGTCATTATCATGTGCCCTAGCTTGCTACGGGCATGAGAGCATAGGCATGGTTTATAATTATCTGACGGGAGTCCCTTCAGGCAAAAAAATCTGAGGTAAAATTAGAAGAGAAGGAAGAGAAGCTAAATCAAAGTGTAAAAGGGAAGTATATGACAGTACTATTGGGGAATAGTAGAGAAAAAGGGAAACGGGAGGTGAGCGGTGAAAATAACTTGAAGAATGAGGCTGTAAGAATGAACAAGCAAACACAAATCTTACCTTGGCCATCTGGACAGCATTGGGAAACTCACTCAGACAGGAAATGGGGATCAAGTCATGTTTGGTGCCAGTTCGAGTCCTGACACGAAACAAAAAAATGCATTAGAGGAAAAGCTGAAGGGAGACATAAACAACACTGGCTCTTGAAAGAAAGAGTAGCCATTCCTTCAGATTCAGATTCCTTCTAAGCCTGGTGCATAAAATCACGGGAAAAGGGAGGTATTTACACTTCTTACTGCTCATCACTTGTTGTGTGGAGCAGAGGAAGAAAAACAGGGATGCTTAAACTCTTGCTTGCTTGCATTCTTTTCTTGCTCGAAAAAATATTTTGCTGTTCCCCCTCCTCGCTTCTTTCCCCCCTTCTCCTCTCCCCCCCCACATTTTCTTTCACAGAAATCTAAATGTTGAAATACAATTCACGGACACACTATTATAATGGATTCATAAGATCATACAATGAGGGTTTGAAAGACTGTTAAAAGGTCTGTTAGAGACAGCCTAGGAAAGCAGATCTATGCAAAGTATAGGAGGTAGAAACTGGTGTAGCATTGTTCCAGAAAGCTGATGAAGAAAAGATTCCTTTCTCTATATATAAGAAATGTCTTTCTAGGGGAGAAGAAATATTGGGCTGTCAGAGTCCACTTCAAACCATTATAAACAAGCTATTGAGCAAAAGGTGCAGCATATAATACAGTATCTTCACAGAGGAATTACTACCCTTTTTTTCTTCACCAGTGTCTTCCATATAGGAAGGTTTCTGGGCTCAGATAAACATCCCCTGGCACAGCTCACAAATAGGCACTCACTTTTTTCCCCCCAGATTATTGCTCCGCCTGGTACTCTGAAGCGTTGTCCGCATACGACAGAGGAAACTCACTAGTGATTCTCTTGTAGCTGACTCCTGTGCAATCAGTATTTTCCCCTCAGTCCTGGATGAGTCCTTGTCAGCAGCAACTGTACATCAGTTGCTTCCAGCAGCATACTGCTTACTGGAATTGCACCCAGCCCATAGTGTGCTAAAAAGCTTTTCTGCAACATGCCTCTCACCTGTGCAAGATCTATCTCTGTTCTTCGTCTAGTTCATTCAGCAGCTCTCTCAGGATAATGGCTCTCTGTGGAATCCCTAAAGGTTATGGCACTTTGTAGGCTGTCCCAGGAAGCTAAGGAAAGTTCTAGCTCACCTTCAAGGGAGCCTTAGTCTCAGATACTGAGTCCGAAGATAGGCCTGGGCTAGGCTGCCCTCCATCAGGGAATCCATATTTTCCTAGAGAGTACTCGCATATCTCTAAGTAGACAGAAAAACTTTCTTTTTGAGGAAAGAACAGATGTTTTTCACACAGGAACTATAACGATGTGTCTGCAAACACCACTTCAGCTTCCCGAAGGAAACTGCTGAGAGAAACTCGGAGGAGAAGGCAAGAAAAGGAGGCTCAAAGGTTCCTTTGCAGTCCTCTCCAGGACAAAGACATGTTTCACAACCATATCTATGCAGAGGACGCTCACGAGACACCGCACAGTAACATACACTTCAAAAACAGGCACCTCAGCAACAGGCGAAGATTTTCCTGTTTCTCGATCTGTTCATACTTCACAGAAAGTACCAGGTAGCCCAAGGACATGTCACTGGAGTAGAAGTTCTGGTGCTCCTGAAAACAGGAAGCCAAAATGCATTATTCTCAACACACTTCCCATAGAAGTTTATCAGATTTTTGCCATACAACCTGACACTCAGCATTAGCTAATTTTTTCTTTAACTAGCAATGACATGCTTGAAGACGTGCATATGCTGTCTCCCAGCCCCCTTGGTGATCAGTGCATGAGCATATCAGCCAAAGTTCATCCACTGCCAGCTCAGTTCCTCCTCAGCTGTCCATCATCACAAGGGCTCCTGAGAAGGAATAGGATGAGAACATTCAACAATACATTTTGGAGAAATCAAGTTTCTTGTAAATAAGTTCGTATCTTTCATGGACTTTCCCTCTATGCATTCAGACCCTGCATGACTAAGTAGTGGTCTCCAGCACATTCAACTGGATGTGGACATGGATTCTACACAAACAGTAATGGCAGGATCATTATACCAAATACTGCTAAGAGCACTCACATCTCACAGAGGATGCAGTCAGGGCGTTGGGTAACTACTTTACAGATGAAGACTGTTCTCAGCAGTGCCACTAACGCTGCTTGAGCTTTAGTAGAGCGTGCCTCAAGCAGAGGGAATCCTTCAGTCAAACAATGAACCATAATGCAAACATTTTCAGAGGCTCTAGACAGAAGTGGCTGTGGCCATGCATTTCTCCTGGGTATGCAGCCATGGTCCAATATCCTGGGTATATCTATATATATATCTATATCTATAACCTCTATATATATAACCTCAAAAGGTTAAAGCCTTGACAAAGGACGTGAACAGAAACCTCTAGTACAATGAGAATACTGTATAGGTGGAATCACCCGGAAATGCTTAGATCACTCCCATCTTCCTAGTGGAAAACCACTTTATGGCCAGTTTTGAGAGCTGGCTGTTACATAAACTCTGACCAGAGAGCTGAGACTAAACTCATGCTTTCAGCTAACAGTCCAAAATTATTGGGTCTGAGGTATAAGCAGGACAGAGAGACCAATGAGAATGTCATGCAGGGGATCTGATTCTCTTTGGATTAGATTTGATTAGATTAATATCTTAATCTCTTGCTGCTAATGAGACCTTCTGTTGAAAGGGGCAGTAGTATATTCTAGTATTTAGCCTCCAACCCAGGAGAATATAGGGAGATTGCTATGGTACTTTTGAGCTAGCAATGATGGAAACTGGGGTAAGACTCCTTCTCTGTAAAGCAAACTAATAATAAATAAAACAAAATAAAAAATCATCTCAGCTACCCTATAGCAGGCAGAATTATCAGTGCCTCCATATGCCTTGGGACCATGACAATCAGGAGAAAGTCATACAGCAATCCGCTGACGGTGGAATCAGGAATGTATCCAGAGAGACCTTCACTGCAGAACAGTTAAAGCAACAGAAAAAAAAAATATCAAAGCTTTCTTTTGATATCTTTTGTAGACAAATTTTGGGATTTTCCAAGTCTGAGATGATGTACCTCAAGATATCCAGCTGTATTGCCCACGTGTGGTTCTGCGGGAAAAAGAACCTTTGTCCACTCACTGAGAAGTCAGATGCACCCAGGAGATAAAATGGACATACTTTAATGGGGAGCTTGATTCCCAAATTCCACTTGTCAGCTGCTTCACAGAAAAGAGGTACCAACTGCTATCTTGCTTGTTGATGTATTTTCAAATGACAGTGTTGCTCATCACCAGCTTACTTGAAAGATATAATCAAAGTGCTCTGCATACATTTTAGCGCGTACAGATTCTGTTCTGATGTACACCAGTGGTTTTATGCTGTTTGGTTGTAGAAATGATCTCCTCAGCCTGAATGCAAAATGTTTGTCATAGTCAAATTAAATGGAGGAGAGAGATAAAACACCAATCCCCTGCAAATAATGAATGAGCTGCTCTACCAGCAGAACAGCAGTGATCTCAAATCAAAGACAGAGGCACTTACAACCTGAGAAGACGGCCAGGGAGCATGAAGTCAGTAACAAGCATTGCAAGACTCGGAGGGAGCATCATAGGAAGGACTGTATAAATGCATCCTTGTGCATGACACAAAAATGTTATGCACTGGGACAGTAAGTTAAGTGCCCAGTTGTACAGTCAGAATGTGCACGATCTGGAATGTGTTCTGTGAAAGGAATACTCTGGACACAATTAATTAATAAGGACTCAATGGGAGCAAAGTGTGTAATATGATCAAACAGAGTCGCTACTCTGAGAGTTCCTTCCTCAGCCTTTTGCCTAGAAAATACAGAAGGTCTGTTCTGTCCCTGGTGGATTGCAACCTCTCTCAACACACTGGTGAGATTGCCTTTTGCTGTGGAAAAAAAATCTAAACAATTCCTTGTGTTAGTCATAGTTCTGACTCACTGTGAAATAAAGATACATCTAGTGAAATACTCTGATATCTACGTGGACATAGGCATCTTGGAAGTCAACAGACATAAACCGATCCTCTCTGGAAAAAAAAAGCAATGACTAAGACAACAGTCACTACACTGAGCCTGTATGTGAAGATAAAGCTATTGGACTTATTTCAGTACTAGAGATATCATTGTCCTCACTTCTTTGAGACAGAAAAAAACCCAGCACCCATAACTGCCCTGCTACTGACTTACGGGGAAAAAGTTTCATGCATTCTGGTGCTAGCATAGTCTACCTTCAGCTGAAGCAGACCAAACAAGTGTCTCCTGGAAAAGATAAGGCATAAGTAAAAAGCAGCAAACAGGCAAACAGAATAATGTGGCCTCTAACTGAAATGTTCAAATCACAGAAGTCCAGTATGATCTGTAAGAAAAGCTAAAATCAAAGGAAGCCACAAAGACTGAGAGGATAGTTTATTTTTCCTGACCATGGCTTTCAGAATAGTAGCAGATTTTTGGGATGTGAACAAGAATCAGGTGCAGTAGTCATTGTGGCCGAGGGCAGAAAGGCAGAGCAGCTGAGGAAAAGATAGATTCAAGGACCAAAACAAGAGCATGCTCAATGGTCAGTTAAGTCTAGAATCAGAGAAATCATATGCTAGGGTGGATGCCCAAGACAGGCTGTTCAGGAAAAAGATGGTGCAACGCCAACAAAAGTCAGGACTAGATGGCAGAACAAAGGAATAGGAGCCAAAGCCTGAGGTTAGCTGCAGCCAAAAGTAACACTGAGCTGCAAAGACCAGAAAACAGGATGCCTTTTGATGAGGCTTCTAATCCAGATGCCAGCAGGTCTGATACATTGGGATCTCAGTTGTTCTGGACACTGGGCTATCAACTCTGCAGCCGGCAGAGTCAATTACATGTCAATTATACTAATATCTGTTTCTAGTGTCGCATAATACACAAGATCATTCAGACAAGTCCAACTACTGCAGAACAGGTTCCCCAGCACTGCTCAAAGCTCTACCTCCTCCTGGTTTTGAACTTATTAAGCAGTTGCAGAGGGAAACCACTGAATAAGATGCAGCGTGAGTATACCTGTCAAGCTTTCTTATCTCCTTATGCCATGAACTGAATCTAAGAAAAGATCATGGGTTTGTTCTCACTTGTTCTTGATGGATAATATCATCCTGAGATCCAGCCTGGAAATAATCAATTCCCTGAACAGGTCAACCCAGATGGACCTTAATGGCCAGCCAACATTCATTTAATGAGGCCAGGCTCTGTCTCCTTGTCTGTTAGACTGAAATTTTTAAAGTCAGGCAGCACTTAGCACCAAACTTAAATCAAACAACTATAAAACACATTGTCCAGTTTCTTCATACACATTCTGTGGTGACCATACTTGCTACTTATTGACAATGAGGAAAATGGACCATTTTTCCTACTACTGAGGGGTTTGCACTGTCAGCGCTGAAGTCCCCTCTGAAAATAATACCATCTCCATGTCCAGCACTATTACACCTTTTTCCCCTTGCCATCCCAAGGTTGGTATCTGTCCAGGAGCCTCAAAAGAGCTTCTTAACCAAATATAAGCATTTCTTGTGCAAACATTTATCTTCTGTTAATGCACAGGATGATGTACATATCACAACAGGACAGGACTGACCTAACACACTATTAGTCATAGTAGTATATACCTTGTTTACATTAGTTCAAGGCATCATGAGGAATTGAAATGGAGTGGCTGTGCAGTTATTTCTAAATCCATAAGGAAAAGCCTGAGACGCATTTCAGCCTTGAGGCTGGGTGGGCTGAGAAGGCTCTGAAGATCACCCTTACCTTCCCCAGAAAATGTTTGCGGTACAGCTTGGCTGTAGGGTCACTCTCCAGTTTCACTTTACCACTCCAGGGAAAGGGTACATCAGACAGAGTTGGACTCAAGCTGGAGAGGTTGTGGCTGGTCCCTTCAATCCAGTAGCCCCCAAACTGGGGTAAGATAATGAGAGGATATGGCCATCCTTTCTGTAACACCTATTCAGAAGGACACAGGAACATGAAAGCTGAAAGGCCAATAAGTTGAAAGGCCAATAAAGTCTAAGGAAAAACAGAGGAGACCAGTACTAACCTCATGGATGCTGGGATAAGGAATATACTCCTCTTCTGTCTGAAATCAGAAGAGACCATTAGCAAAAATGCTTGATATCGTTTAAAGTGTTACGCTCTCATGGTACCGCAATCTGTGCCCTCAGCTTCCATTCTGCCCTTATCCATCTTTTTGAGTTTTACTTTAGAATTTAAGGTTACACTCCATTTCCCATGCCTCAGTATTATAATATAGAACTTTAAGAACAATAAATTTAGGACTCGGATTTCACCCACTTTCCTCCTTGAAACTACACAGAATACAGGCATGCAAAATGACGAGGTAGTCAAACCATAGGCAAATTGGATGAGGTTAGGAGTGGAAGTCTCCCTCCTTTCCTTCCACGCAATGTTAGACAGTTGCAGACAGAGATGCCAGTAGGGATGGTAGAAAGAGTACTGTATTTACAGTGAAATCAAGGTTGTGTCATTTCCATAGCTAGACCTGTGGTACGCAACTGAGCAGTGCTGAGGCATGACTGCAAAAACAGGAGGAGTATCTGAGCCATTTTATGCCAGTTGGACGCCTCTTCCATCACCACAAAGAGCACTGACTATCTGTCAGAATTGAGCTATATCGATTCTCTATGTGGTCTGGGTTATGCTGGGGGTTTTTTATGCGTTTTTTTTAAAGGTCATTCCTAAATTCAATTCAAAGTCAAGGTTGATTTTAAGCTTACTATGCCTGAGCTAAGACTGAAAGAACAGGGAGGAAGAGTTGCAAATTTAAAGATGGGAACCTGTTCTTATTGGCTCAATACTGAGGGAAACAGACCAGCTTTCTAGTAGCATCTATGAGTTCTCATGCAGGCTACTGAAATAAATGTAACGTGGCTTCATAAATATGATTATAGCTCTTAAATTGAACAAAATTTAAGAAATTCTTTAGCCAAAACTAAGATTGTTAATAATATTAAATGCTTATTGGAAACACTTAAATTTGAAAAAGGGAATTATTGATTCTGTTTCAGCTACATAGTTTCACTCTCTCATGCAGCAACTTAATAAATAGACAAATAATTGTGTTCTTGGGCTGTTTGTAGGTTCCCTGTTCACCCCAAGATGAAAATACACTGCAAGCCAGGTCAGTTATTATCTGTCATTCTCAGCAACTTAGGAGGCAACAACGACTTGGCCTGACCTTGAGAGGAGCTGGAAGGGAACATCTTTGTTCGTCCAGACGACTCCCCTGGAAACAGAAAGTCACAGACAGTGAATCCTATGTTTTAGCATGCCTGTTTCACTTACCCTCTGTGTCCTTCTCCATATCCCCAAAATTCATATTTTAGCTCTCTCTATAATCTTCTATTTTATGCAAGTTTGGAATAAACAGAAGGAGTAGAGCTAGAACTTGGCCAGTGCCCTAGTTTAGCATTAAAACTGAAAAGCCCCTCCACCTTACATCTTTTAAAAACCAGAAAGCTGGCAGAAATCAAAAGCAATCTCGCAAACTGATTTTCTTATTTAACTCTCCAATCTCTTCTAGGTACTTTACTTCTTATCCCAAGCAATAAAAAAAAGGAAGAGGTAAAGACAGAAATCAAAATAACAGTATTTCAGACCATTCATTCCTGTTCTACTCTTCCCTCTCCCTTGAAGACACTGTCAGGCAAAGCACTGAGAACCTCAGAGCAGGGTTAAGAGAAGCAACAAACACTTTTTAGGATTAGGGATAGGCAAGAAGTCTTTTAAGCAGCTTATGTGCCTTGCTTCCATCCACATAAGGGAACAACTCTGTCTCCTGGAGGTAGGGGAGAAAATCAGAGCTGCTCTCCATCCATCCATCCATCCGATTTGTGCAACAGACTCCCGTAGGCAGAAAGGAGCCACATAGTGAAGCCCTGCACATCTGCTTTCCTAGGCACTGTTACCATGAGGTGAGTGGGAATGGCAGGGCAAAAGACTACCGGATGCCTAATTTCTTCCTGAATCAGCAGCTGGCATCCAGACTTGATTTTCTTTATTAAGGTTGTTCCATCCTCTGCCTCCTCACCATGGCAAGACTAGCTCACCCCCACCGCACTTCTGTGGCAGAAGCACACAGGAATAGGAAAATTTTAGCAAGGACAGCCCCAACACGAACTGAACAGAGGCTCAGAACAAAAGAAGCCAAAAAGATATGGGGGCCAACAGGCTCCCATAAAATGTTGGTCATAGTTCAAGTGGGCATCAATACAGACAGGAGAGTAAGAGACAAAATTTGCACTGTCAGATAGGAAGCTGAAAACCAGGATTTAAGTTGTCGCGTTCTCTTATACACAATACTTGAGTATTCAACTACTGCCAACTAAATCTTGTAATTTTCATGATGCTGAGACTACATTTTTATACACCACCAGTGACTGCTTAATGGAGTGGCTAATCAGGGATTCCAGACACGATAAGCAGCTCTCGACTTTGTTCTGAAAATAAGCAGGATCTGATTTATAACAGCTGTGCCTATGCAGTTATTCTGCAGTGGAACTAGCTTGTTAACTAGTATCTGGTAGAAATACACACATCTGAGTGGAGGTTTACAGTGGAGATGTAAGAGACTCAAGAGCAAAAGTTAGAGGCCAATGATCCAGCCATATGGGGTAAAAAAACTGCTAGTGTAGCAACATTAACATTGGGCAATAGCAGTATTAGATCAAGGATTAATAATGATCAGGATGCTTCTTGCAGGAGCAACTAAAAAAGAAGAAAAAAAAAAAGAAAAAAAAAGAAGACATCCATTAGACATAAAAACAAGGCTATAGAAAAATGAGAAAGCTTATTAACGTAAAAATGAGTCATAAAAAAGGCTCATAATCCTCAATTATGAGGATACAGACCTTGAGCTCACAACAAATGCCTAACACCTTCAAATAATTCTTAAAAACACCAGAAGTAAACCAGTATGGCTAGACTCCAGGGTAAGGTAGAATAGTTGTAGATGCATGAGGGTATTCTTCAGAAGCCTGAAGTTGAGTTCAAATACAAAAAATAGCAATAACAACAAATCTTAGTTGGCTAAATATAGAAACACAACAAATGGGGAACAATCTGCAGATAACATAACAACACCAAAAAAAATTACTTTCCTTAACTATATTAGGTGAAAGAAGCTTGCCAAAATGTCTATAGGGTGACACAGGATCAGACCATAAAAGCTGAGCCTAGAGAGAGTTACCCACTCCCCCCCAAATATTACTTTTTTTTTTTACATATTTTATTCGTATTTTCAACAGAGGAGGCTGAGGAAATACCAGCTTAGAACTACTTTTCGTAGAAGAATATCTGTTTCAAATTGCAATGTCAGCACTGATAAAATGAACAATAAATTACCAGGACATGGTAGGTTGTGAAATTAAGATGGAACAGGGGATGACAGGTAACCTTTACCTTTTCCAGAGGTAGTAATAACCATTTTGCATTTGGGGAAGTCATAAAGCTGAAAAAGTGGAGTGCACGAAATATAAGTGCAATGGATGTTTTGTTGATGTGATCTGGAGTTTCACTTGTCAACCCAGCGTGCTGAGGTTCATCAGGAAGGCCAGGTTCTGAAACGCGGGTCTCAGGAACAGTTTGCTGGGGCAAGAAAGTCCTACGCTCTATCAAAATAGGATTGAGACAGAAGAGACATGGAGGTACAGAGCAGCCCCAGCCTCCCGGAACAAACTACGGAAAGTACCAGGACAAACTTGCTATGCACAAGGGGATTTCTGCACACAGAAATGGAGGCTGGGAAACTGCAGTTTCGTAAGATCTCTCTCCCCTCTCCCTCTGCATTTTTGGCAGATCTGATAACTGCAAAAAGTTTCCAGTTTCAAAGGAGGTCCTGGTAGAAGACCAGTATCTCAGAGAGGCCGGAGGGAAAACTTCCTGGGCTGCTGTAAAGGAGCTGCTGTTTGTATGGGAGCCTCTACGGAGAGCAGAGGAATGCACCAGCACGTTCCATGACTCTGCACGGTTAAAGGAGCTCCTAGCAGCCCGAGAGAAGAAGATGTAGGCCTAACCCTACCAACCTCTCCTCTAGATTGAAGCTTAAGATGTTGGCAAAGATCTAATGCAGCCCTGGGCCGCATAGTCCAAAGCTATATTTTAGAGGGGAGCCAGGACTGCAGGGAACTTACAGCATAAGTTGTTGAAGTGTCAAAGCATGGGCAGAACAACTGGTTGATGATCACCGTCATTCCTCAAAAGCGAGAGGCGTAAACTACAGCAGTCTCAGTCAGCTGTTGAGACCCCTGTCTACTTTGGTCCAGTTTGGCTTGCAGCACTGCCTTTAAGGAAAGACTTTCCCTCGCTGTCTTCCTGAGTCACTTACTGGAGACAGCATCGGTCTGGGAATTCGATATTCCCAGGGTCTTGTACAGGGGAAACACCTGGCCTGAGCAGGATGAAACAACAGACAGCAGAGGAAAAAGCCTTCCAGACCCACAGTTGGGTCCAAAATGGCATAGCATTGCTATGATAACACGTTTTATATGGGGAAAGAGCAGTGCCTTGAGGGGACTAGTTCAAAACTTGGATATAAAAGGGGACACAGGAAAAAAAACATGAAGGTAGTTGTAAGAAAATAAGACTGAAGGCTATGTTGAATCAGTACAAATGCAGAATAGAGGTAGTAAACATCACACCATAAAAGACAAAACACCTGAGTTTATTGGCTGAAATAAGATTTGCTTGCTTTTCAACTGCTTGCACTGCAGAGCAATCTAGGAAAATGTACTGTGTCCTTAACAAAGTATTTACTGTGGCTTCATTACATCTGTATGCATAGAACAATGTGGCCAGTAGCCCATTTACTTCAAGTAACGATTATTAAGATTAAAAAAAGAAAAAAAAAAAAAAAAAAAGGCAGACTTCACTCATAAACCTTGGGGAAAGGTTTCAGTTTAAAAAGACAGAACAACTTTACTTGTTAATTCATCACACATAATGAAATGTCTATGTTAATTTTTAGTCAAACAATTATACTCTAATCCAACTGTTAAAGTACTCAAAAACAAATTCTATCCTGTGGCTTTGTTGTTGTTATTTTACAGGAGAAACATACAAGTCTCCTATTTTTCCTTTTATCACTTGATTGCTAATGAAAATCCCAAATTTAATTTTCAAGAATAATTCACTATATCTAAAGGATAAACAGAGTCAAATGGAAGGAAAGGGAAAGCAAATGTAAACAAACAAAAGAATAAATAAAGAATTAGTAAAATTATAAAGAGAGATCAAAACAAACAATATAAAGAAATATTGGGGGGGGTTCTTTTAGAAAACACTGCTCTTTCCTTCTTTCAAAAAATTGCTGTCATACTTAGATATCAGTTATTAATTCTCCTAGTGCAAGTCAGGTGACAAAACAAGCTAAATTAAAGAAAAATATCATGCCACTATCAGTCTTAACAACGGCAGCTAAGAAACCAATATAGAGGCTAAATTAGGTGGTCTGCATGTTGAAAATTCTCATCAGCTCCCTCTGTTAGATCTCTAACTAAAGAGGTTCAAATCCAGTGAGAGACAATTTTTATATGGTACACCGGGAGCTAAGAAACACTGAGAATCTTAAGCAACACAGTCTTCCAGCAAGGGACATCTGCTGGTGATTCTTCCTTATTTCAGAAAGGTTCCAGGTTTCAAAAGGCCTGGAAAGAATCGTCATACCTTTCAACGTGTGCTTGAACTGAACAAGAAGCTCTGCACACTCAAGCTTACTTTCTAGCACAGAGCTAAATGAGCCAGGCACACTTACAGAGCCTGTTATTCTAAAGCCCTGAGCATATATTCCAAATATAACTTGGGTGTCCATACAGGGATTTCAAGGCTTGTGTCTGTCTACACATGACTATATAGAATATATACCTTCAGCCCCTCTTTACCTCATTCCTCCCTTCAGGTCTGCCAAACAGTACTTCAGCCATAATCAGCATTTTGCTGCTACCTTGTACCTCTTCGTCTTTATAGTCCCAGCAAAGTCTTGCCTTTCCCTCGTATACATAATTCAATCACCCAAATTCCAGAAAAGAAGTTAATTGTTTCCTGAAAGTTAAATTTCTGCACATAGTAAAAGGCAGGCATTACGTGCCATGTTATGTGTTATGTTAGACCAAAGTTAACCACAGCATTTTAAAGAAGGTGGAGTAGTCAGAGAAAATATTGGTAGTCTGTAAGGATTCTCTGAGAACAGAGCATCTGAAAATTTTGGTTTCAAAGATTTTGCTGTCATATATATAGTATATATTACTATCTCTTAGTTCATAGCGCAGGGTTGGTTTTTTCCCTTTTACGCTATTTGAAGTTTATAGCGTAATCTATGCAACTAAATGCATGCACTTCCGTAAGAGAATTAAGCCAGAGTCATTCTTTCTTGTGCAACTTAAAGACAGGGCCTACAGTAGTTACTTATTAAACTGTTTGACCTTGCTAAATGCAAATACCTTAATGCAACTTTGATTTTCTTTCAGAATCACACTTGTGCAAAGAACAGACAGAACGATAATAATTTGTGTCTATTCCTTCCATCATGCTGGTTGGAAAAATGAAAATAGGAAAATGCTTTTCAAACTCCATTTAAAAGTAGGTATAGGAGCTTGGGCCTAGACAAGCTAAATATTCTGCAAGCCCAAATTAAAGAGTACTGGGAGTGGAGTGACAAGACAAATAGCAGCTGATTATTTCTTTGGCTATGAAAAATCAAGAGATCCCAAAGTTTGACAGAAAAACTTCTCCTTACCTGCATTTTTTCAATCATCTCAAACAAGTCCACAGTCTGAAAAGGAAAAGACAAAAGGGAAAAGAATTTAACATTTGCAGAAGCTAACATTATCTTTTTTGGTACCCAGATATTGAAGGACACAACACCTCCTTCCACGTTTTGGCACAGAAACTACTTGCTCACTGAAGACAAGATGGAATTGTTCTTCCTTCTGGGGCCCCCATCATAAGAAGGACATGGACCTGTTGAAGGGAGTCCAAAGGAAGGCCACAAAGATGATCAGAGGGCTGGAGCACCCGCTCTATGAAGATGGCCTGAGGGGGTTGGGGTTGTTCAGCCTGGAGAAGAGAATGCTCCAGGGAGACCTTATAGTGGCCTTCCAGTACCTAAGAGGCCTACAGGAGAGATGGGGGGGCACTCTTTATCAGGGAGTGTAGTGATAGGACAAGGGGTAACGGTTTTAAACTGAAAGACCAGAGATTTAGACTAGATACCAGGAAGAAAGTGTTTACTGTCAGGGTGGTGAGACACTGAAACAGGTTGCCCAGGGAAGTTGTGGATGCCCCTTTCCTGGAAGTGTTCAAGCCAGGTTAGATGGAGCTTTGAGCAACCTGGTCTAGTGGAGGTGTCCCTGCCCATGGCCGAGGGGTTGGAACTAGATGATCTTTAAGGTCCCTTCCAACCCAAACCATTCTATGATTCCTTAACTGATAGCATGGACAATACAAGTGGCCAAATTGTCTTCAGCTTGTGTTGCAAAAGCTTGACTTGGAACCTGATCGGACAGGTATCAGGAATTCCTCTCATTCAGCGGGTCAGACTACTGGCTTGAATAGCATAAGAAATGATTAAATGAACAAGTTTTGGATTCTCACAGAAGTGGGTAACTATAGCTATAATACACGCATGCACACGAGCTTGCTTTCAGTCATTTCTTCTGCTCAGTGGATCAAGGCACATTCCAACCCTGAGCCAGAGGAACGTGGACCACCATTACCTTGTTGGGGACAGCAGGAGCAAGAGCACATGGAAAGCCTTGGATGGGAGAGTCTATAACATCACTGAAGCAGTGCACCCTCTCCTCAGACCTGCTACAAGAGACAGAGGCAGAACGGAAGAAAAAAAAAAGGAAAGAAAAAAAAAAAAAGGAAAAACTTTAATTTTTGGAGAACTCAAGATACCAATGCTTGCCTGCAGTGCCTCCTTTGCCTTCTGCTTACTCTTACTCTCCCCAGATCATTTCTTGCCTATGAGGAAGTTGTCATTCCCTGTGAGATTCCCTGATCGGTCTTAACTTACCACCTGAAACATCCTGGATATAACACCAAAAGTCTTCTGGCCCTCACTGCTCTGTCTCTGTTCACACACACTAATTGCCTCACAATTGTCACGTAAGAGCTGAACAATCTTTTTCGCCAAGTTCCTCCTCTATCATAGATTTGCAGCAGAACAAAGACAGGTCTCACAGGAAGCTTTGGGATCAGATCTCAAAACTGAACCATATTAAAAGCTGAAAGTTGGGAAATATCGCTGAAATCAGCACCTAAAGGATAACCCCAACTGCCACAGCCTGGGTGTTAGTCTCAAAGACAAGAGATGGTGCCAGAACAGAAATTATACACTCTGCAGGAGAGATGCAAGCATGGTTCTATGTTACCACTGCTGGTAAAGCCAGCATGCATATTAGATGGGCTTTTGTCTGCACATCTTCCATTGAAAATATATTATTATTTTGGCCCCTGCTGGAGCAGCAACAAATACAAATAACATTTATTTGATTTCATAGAAGAGCAAACAAAAAATAACACAAACAATACACTGTGGTTTAAAAGACATATATATCGCGTTGCCCATTGCACTATGGACAGTCTCCCTACTGTTAGCTGGTAAACTTTCCATGCCATTCACAGATCTCACGAGCAGTCACAACTGGGGTTTAAGTCATGGTGAGGGTCACGTAGGTAGGGCTGGGAACAAAGCCCAAGTACCTAATATAAGAGACAAGGCTCCTCCTTTGTAATGCAGTCATTAATTGTTTGTTATATCACCATATAATGCAATCATGAATTGTTGTCCTCTAGCTGTCAGATGCATGTCTCCCACTGCTTCCATGCTAAGAGACTGGTATCCGTGAGTCACACAGACTCTTGCATTGAACCCAGTGGCTACATTCCCTGTTGTATGGAGGTATAACATATCTCTGTAATCATCAAGCTACATTCTACTATAAGCTCCAAGAATCTCTATGCCCACCAGCTCTCCAATAATTCAGAAATTATTTGGGTAGCCCAATGGCATCATGTACCTTGAAGATAGGCTGGTCTACAAAAGTAACACAATGCTTTCATCCCACAATTATCTCCTAAAACTCAAATGAGAGAGATCTGTGTAATGCATCTAAAGATTAAATCCATCATGTATATGGGAGGGAAGATGTAGGAGTTAGTCTTGACATCCTCACATAAATATTGGAGTAGTTAGATGGCAAATGTATTTTAAATTAATATTAATATTATACCAGCACATGCTTTACTTATCATTTTATTCATTTACTTGAAGCATGTTTGGGACTAACAAAATTTATGTCAAGGCAGTACATGAAAGATTTTCATTGCTTCTTTTAGAAAGCTGAAGGTTCTGTTCTGTGAGCCCTAAAAAGGTAAGAGCTTAATTTGATAAATTCTCATTTTCAGAAACTAATCATCTCCAGAGGCAGGTAATAGTAGAACTTTTGTGCAACTGGACACCCTGGGACCTTGTTGCATACTATAGTGTTTTTCTTTGGCTGTCACTGGCTCAAATGCTGAAGCATTCAGTGGAGAGTAAAATACACATCCGCATCATGGAAATCTGGCAGCTCCTACATGAGGTCAGTGTGGCCAGTCCTGTCCCTCTTCTCTCACCATAAATTCATCTCTACACTTTGGACTGACCTGAATACTTCTTGCAGCAACTGCTCCTTACCATTCAATCCTAGTAAAGTTCTATTGTCAAAATGACTCCAGCAGACACAAAAATCACTGGTCTTATCATACATTTAGGGATGTTCCCCATTCTGTAATTATCCCAGATTAGGAATATGCTGAGGGACTTTAAAAGTCCAGGAGAATGACTTAGATTTTCTGTTATCTTTTACAGAATACCACAAAAATTTGGGGGCATCGTAACTATTGCTTGAAAGTCCATTTGTGAATTTTGAACTTCTGGAATGAAAAGCACTAAGCTTTATTTATAGAAAGAGAAAATACTTTTCAAATTGGAGCTTTAAACCCTTCGACCACAGAAAAACAGAATAACATCCTTCTGAAAAAGACAAGCAATTCTGCAGACTGGGAGAGGAATATGTATACTTGCTGAAGCTTTATTTTTAGGAAACGGTAACAAGGGGAATCAGAGGGCACAGAAAAAGCTGAAGATTAAACTGGGATTTTACTAGTGAAAGTAACCACCGCATTAATTTCAAGCAGGTAGCCAAACTAAAAGTAGGCACTGCTGACCCACTGCTAAAGACTCCACTCCCAAAACTGAAACGGTGCAAGAAGCACCTTTGCAGACCTCTAAGCCACTATCTCCACGCACACAACTCTGCTCATGTCCTGTATTCCCGTCCGGTGGCACCTGGGATCTCCCTATACAGCTCTCTCAAAATCACTCCCACCTGCTGTAGCTGAGCCAGTTCAATAACCGAGTCAATGCAAATATTTGTTCCAAGAAAAACACAAATTGGCCTTGACAGATTTCATACAGCCTTTCATCCACCTTTCATAAATATTCCAGAGGTAAAGGAGATTTGTTGTGCTCTGAAGAGTGAAGTAGCCCAAATCCTCAGGTAACTATTTTCCTGAATGTTCCCAGGGAAGCAGGTGTATAGCTATTGTAAAAACGCTTGCTAATCTGAAAGCCTTCCAGTATGAGAAACAATATGGCAAGATTTGCAGCTAATTATGGAACTACAGTCAGTATAATAGCTGGTGTCCCTGCCTGATGAATGATTCTTGCAATGAAATGCTGATACATTTTTGAAATCACTCACTAGAAGGGACAGGCAATTCAGAAGAACTGAAGATAATTTGAAACAAGAACAGGCCTGAAATGCTTATAAGGAAAATTCCAGGCATGCACTTCCCTTGAGCAACAGCTTCTGCTCTTTCATTCCTTTATTTCTCCCTTAGAGAGACATATTTGCTCTACCAAATAAGATTTTTAGGTATTCTGTAAAGACAGCTGAGAACATGACACAAATAGCCTTACTCTACTAACACCAGTATGTATAGAAACTCCGGCTTTGATTTTTGCTCACACACAGGTACTTAAAATTCAAGAAAAAGAATTGCCAAGACAGAACTAGGAAAAGGAAGCAACTACTACGGGTGAAACGCAGCTTGCTCTCAGCTGGTCACAAACTTTTCTGACCATAGACTCGGACTTCCAGTCAGGAATCTCATTTCCAGCTGCTGGGGATCTCCTGCCCCATCCCAGCCGTGAGGGCCGCTGCTCCGACATGCAGGCAATCCCTGCTCTCTGCTCAGGGCTCTCCTTGCACCGCCAAAAAGGGTGGGCAGGGTACCGAAAAAGGCCCGGAGAACCCATCTAGCTCTCACTCCCTACCAGGTACTGCCCTGCAGGTCAGGAGAAAGGAGAACTCCCGAGGGAAATTCACCTCGCCGCGCACCCGCACTGCCACCTCCTAAGAAGTCCAAACTGGAGACCTCATCCACTGCCGGGGAGGCAGGCGAAAAGCAAGCCAGCCTCCCTCACTCCTTCTCTTTCCCTTCAGGGAGAGGAGCCCTCAGCCAGCCCCACTCGCCCGCCTCCTCCCGACCAGAGCGGGGCCCACAGAGAGAGGGACCGCGACCGCTCCGCGGGCAGCGGGGACCGGCCCCGGAGCCGGACCTGCCGGGCTGGGGCACGGCCATCGCCTTCCCCCTCCTCAGCTCCCCGCTCTTTCAGACAACCCGTGGGGGCTCTTCCTCCTGCTCCCCCACAACACAGCCGCCGCCGGGACCCGCTCCAAGCGCCTCCAGCCGGTCCCCTGCCCCGTCCCCGGGCTGCCGGGGGGAAAGGCCGGGCCGCCCGGCATCAGCACCGGTACCAGTACATACCCTCCGCAGGCTCCGGCAGGGAAAGCGTGCTCCCGGGAACACATGCTGGAGTGCTCCGCTGAGTCAGCTCCCGGCTTCCCTCCTCGGGAGCCTCCTCTCCTCCCGCCTGCCCATGGAGAAGGGCACAGG
>KZ505831.1:452135-469510 GCA_002844005.1 Limosa lapponica baueri | reverse complement strand
TTGTTTTTTAATTTGACATACCCTTCCCCCCCGCCTGCCCATGGAGAAGGGCACAGGCTCCCCCCACCCCTCCCCGGGCTCCCCGCAAAGCCCCGGCTCCCGCCCTCACCCCTCCTCCTCCTCCTCCTCCCGAGCCGGGCTTCAAAGGAGAGACGGCAAAGGGCACCTCACAGCTGGGACCGGGCCCCGGGCGGGCAGCGGCACCGGGAAAGACGGAGAGAAGGAGGAGACATGGAGGAAGATGAGACAACGGAGGATGGGACGACGAGTTCTGCCCCTCCTCCGCTGTGGAAGATCAGTTCCCTCTAGATTTCCCCTTTCTGGGGAATCCATGGATGGTGCACAGCCTGCAACAGCCGGGCCGAGGAAGCTGTACTCCAGGTTGTGTCAGTGATGGCAGAACAAGCAGTGTTGGACAAGGACAGCAGAGGTGTCCCTTATTCAACTCTGCTGCAGAGTAAGATCTCTCCTCAAACTCTCAGTACGCGGGGGGAAAAGTAAGCATCAAGGCAATCCTCCACAACTCCCCATTCCCTTGAAGAGAAGACTAAGAAGACACCAAACCCACTAGCCTTTGGAGCTGATGTACATCAATTACTATAGAGATTTGGCTCTACATCCCCCTTATGAAATAACTCACTGACGTAATGTGTAAGCTATTCCCTAGGGAAGCTCAAATTTTGAGGGGTCAGATACCCCTTAAGCCACATGTATTTGCATTCACACATCAATGGATCATCATTCCTGATAAAAATTGAGGATAAGAACACGATCTTCTATTGCAAGAGTATGCATATACTGTGTTTAAATAAGAACACAGACCTCTTCTGGACACATTTTTTTCCTGTGATTCCCAATTTCATTCCACAGGGTGATGTAATGTTTCCTTTTTACATCAAGAGCTATTACATTTTCCTTTACATAAAGGCAACAGCTACAAGCTTATGCCAAGCATCAGCCTTGTGCTGGGTTTGTTTGTACTCATGAAGGGGACACAGAAGAGACAGAATTTGACAGAAGAGCCAGAGACCTAGGAAAAGACACAAAGGAAGAGTGAAAGCAGAATGCAGAGAGACCAGACAGAAAATATGAGATAGCCGATATAGATGGGCAAAAAGAAAAATAAAGAAAGCAAGCAGCTACATCAAAGTTTTAGGGATGAGTGCAGCAATTTCATCCGAATGCTTCCTATAAATTCTATTCATGAAAGACATGGATAGAAATGATTATGGGGGCTTCAAGGGTCTGTGGATGGGAAAAGAGACTGTAAGGAATCCATCAATCAAGGTAGGTGACAACTTTGAATGGACAAAGACAGGATCCACATGCTGTTTTTAACAACTTGCATGGAGGCCAGGTGTTTCTATCTCCTCTTGTCTACCGAGTTTTTACTCCCTCCAGCAGATCTGCTGCTGGAGCATGGGCTATCTGTATAAGAGCCCACCTCCTCGCTCCAACTCAAATGCTTCCCAGACGAGTCCAGGGCATTGAATACAACAGCTGCTCTCTGCACAAGCACTTCTTATTCATTCACCTGAATCTCTGAGCAGAGATGTGACTGGGCCAAGGCAGAGAGCCAAGCTTGCCGCTGCTGCTGCCTCCAGGAAGGAGGAAGAGACATGATTTTCCACAGCTAGAGGGTGCTGCCAGCAGTAACTACTGCCCTCCCCCATGCCAGGGAGAGGGGGAGTATCAGCAGCAATAGCAAGCCTGGCCGTGGGGAAAGCAAAATATACAGAGAGGCCCAGGTCTTTTTGCTGTTCTTCGGCAGCTTGCCACTACAGACAAGAGCCAACTTTGTTCACGTACAAAACCACACCGGGCTCAGCTTTCATTTACCCGCCTCACAGCCTTACCTATCTTCCTCTGCAACTCCAGTTGTGTACAAAACCCCCAAGACTCACCAGTAAACAATTATTAAATAGCCTAATTACTGTTCTAATTAGCCTCCTTTAGCAATAATGATACAAGTAAATCACTTCCACATGTAAGCAAATCACAGGTCCCCTTTCCCCTTGCTGTTCCTCAACTTCCAATCAAGCTAACAAGTGTTACTATTTACACAGCTGATGCAATGATATCACCTAACAATAAGCCTTTAGTTGTACTAAGTGGATTCAGTTCCTATTGATATTTGCATTCTTATATGACTAATTCTGTGTACTTATAGTCTCACACTGTAATCCATATATTCATCTGTATTTGCATAGATCATTATGCATTTTATAGTTATGTTGTGTTTTAGGGACTGACACACAAGTTTCTGTTCTTTCAGGTATCCTTATAGGTATGCTAATGTATGTATTATAGTAATTGGTGTCTATACCTTTTGCTATGTATTCTTCCAGGTTTTGTTAACATAATTTTTTTCTTTCTTATAACTGCCTTAGCATTTTATCTTGCTCACATAGGAAAAATCTGTATTAGCTGTAACACAGAAATTGATGTCTGCAGTTTTATTAATTATTCGAGTCATCGTAAGAACATCAGAAGCTGCGCAGTAAACACAGCAGCATATCCTTCAATGCTAAACTCTTCCGGGCAGAAACTGTCTTTTTTAATGTATTGCTACAATATTATGTTTGGTCCTCACAAACTCATAGATGCACCCATAGATAGAAACATACATGTTTTCACATCAGCTGTTTCCACAGATCTATGCACACAGCTTCTAAAAATAGTACTTAGTGTGCACAGACAGCACCTCCCACTGCCCAGTTGGACTCGTCATGTTATGCCAAAGGTTAACAGAATCAGGGTGGGATTCCTTTGAGTCTGGACAGACCCTCTTTCATGCCCCCCCATCTCTTCAGTTTGTCTCATTTCCTACACAGACATCTGCTCTCCTCACCTCCACTGTCTCTCGCTCTCTCTTTCTCTAATTGTTTCTCTACACAATGCAGTATAGCACAATGTCTTTTAAAAAGCATACAGCCACTTTCCCTGCTGAGGCTGAAACTGCCCCAAGGTCCATCTATTACACAACACCACGCAAGCAGCAGAGAAGATCTGGATCAACCCTCCCCCAGCTGCCCTTGCTCTGATTCCTTCTAGATGCAAAATATATTTAATTGGCATTGCAGGCAAGATGAGAATAAAAGCAGCTAAGCTGTTCATCCCCTACCTGAGCAAGGATCTCTCATTCCCAGCTGGTGAGCGGATGGAGACAGGGAACCCAGCTGCTCTCCGTTCCTTGCACTATCAATTATTCACGTAGGTTGCAGTGTCCTCCCTCTGCCTCCCTCCCTTTCTCTTCCGCTGCCCCCACCTGCGGATGAATGGAGAGCGAGCAGGTCAGTGCTGTCATACTTGAAACGAGAGATCATTGTCGATTGAACAGCCAGCCTGTGGAGCAGCTGGGCTCTTAAAGCAGAGAAGCTTGGTCCTAGGGGAAGGGGCCAGACCCGCAGCTCCATAGGTGGAGCATGGGCAGCTCTGTACACCCACATCCTGCTCCCTGCATTTCTAATCCCAGACCTGCAGGGATGACCTTTAAAAATAAGAGGTAGTTTTTTGTTGTTTGGTTGGTTGTTTTTTTTCCCCCCACAGCAAAACACCTTCCTTTAGTTGTCTCAGGTATAACAACAGTTATTTGGTGACAGCGCACTGAATCATGCAGATTCGTGTGTATAGATCAGAGTAGGAAGGGAAAGTAGCAGACTGGGAAAATCTGAAAACTGCTTACTTAGTACTGACTTAGTCCCATAGCAAAGGCAGTGCAATAGGATAATCTGAGGGGACAGGATGACGTGGTACTTCCTGCAAATGCTTTTGGTAATCATGAGTCATGAGACTGACCTGTGGATTGGAATGACTGTTCAGACACAATTTCTGCAGATAATTAAAGAATTTACTATGTGGTACTGGTCTAGGCAATAGTACAATGAGTTCTGGCAGACCTAGGTGAAAGCGTTTAAAGCATTTTGCCTTTGTAGAGGACTACTACCTATGACTGGAAGAGTGCTTTAGATCCATCCCAGAGCAAAATTTGGTTTAATTCCCAGGCCAAATTAACAGCTCCATTTTGCACTGGAGTAACTCAGCCTGTCTCATACTGGTCCCATCAATCTGATGGGGAGACCTACTAGGTCATCTCAAACATCACAGTAATTTCTTCCGCTAATTATTCCCATGACCATATACATGGCAGAGGCACCACAGAGACACACACACACACACACAAAAAGTATACTAGGGTGCTCAAAGAGTGGGTCAGCATTGGCTTTTCTGCCCTATGTAACTTTTCCCGTATTTTGAAAAAATATCTGCAGGAATTTTACCAGAAGTAATAAAGAGTTTCCTGGAATTACATCAAAAATGAAGTGCCTACTAAAAATTGTTGGTATTGCAACCTCAATTGTGAGCAAGATGACTGAAAACTGGCAACTCATTTTAAGAGGGCACTGTGAATGTTTGTATCTACAATTGTTTTTAATTATGTTATTGTTTTCAAAACTTCACGGATCGAGCTTTGTCAAGCTTTTTTCCACAATTACGCAGGCTGGAAATGCTTTATTTTAAAGAAAAAATAAGTTTGTTTTCACCTTTTTGTTTTCACATGAGCACGGGAACCAAAAAGTTCTATAGATGGAACAACAAGGAATTTCCCATGAACTTGTTTTGTGTAGTTGTTCCAGGTCTAAGAACTCGGACTGAATCTGCTGGAGCACTTACAAGACCCTTCTCGTGTGCTGAATCTTTGATGAGGTCTACTTTGCAACCTTTTCCTCTTTTGGGACATTTATGGGAAATTTTTTTTCCTGGTTGATCATTTTAATTAAGTTTATAGGAACCTTTTCTCTGAGATAAGAGAACGGATTATCTTTGCGATAATTATCAAAGGTGTAATTATCAAATTATCACAATATAATTTTGAGAAAATTATCAAATGAACAAATTATCTTTGAGACCTTGATCCGCTAGTTTTAATAGAAGATAACTATTCCAAAGGTTACTAAGGGATAATGGTGTACAGATACACCCACACTGACTGTCTAAAACATGGGGTTTTTACAGAAAAGGCTAAGAATAAAGCGTGGTAAAACTCAAAAAAAGTAAGAAAACTGGCATTGTAAATATTAGAAAAGCAGTCAGTAAGCAGCAGGTATCAATACCTGTATATCTACCTACAGATATAGGAGCATAAATTTATGCATTTTATTCTGAATATTAGACTCATACAGGACTTATAGTGTGACTATTCTGGTACCTTACAATTTTAAATGAGTACTATTCACAACCTGATTAATAAAATTATAACATCCTGCCATTTCTACAAGCCTTTCAATCGTCCTTACATTATAAGCTGACTGGGTCCTCACATTTACCTATAAAGAATCTAGAAGAAACTGTTTCCATATAAGTCCTAATACTTTATGTTTCCTTGCCACCTGTATCTGCATATCTCGCAATACGTTATTGATATTGGTTCCCATTATTACCCCTATTCCACATACAGATGAAGCGGCACAGAGAGACTCACCCTCACTGTCACACAGAGCTAGGAAAAGCAAACAGAGCTCCAAGTCCATCGGTACAGTTGCAGAAACAGCTTGAGACTCCTGCGCCCCACACGGACACCAGGACAGTCCCACTTGGATCAGACAGCTGATCCGGGCAACATCCTGAATGCTTAGTGCTGGTGTGATGAAGGGGACTGGAGTAAGTGGCCAGGGATGGAAATGCAATATGGCAGGCCTCCCTTTTTTTGCAAGCAACAGTATTTTAAACTGGCTCATGAAACTGCATCATCAATCTCCTGGCAGAGCCCCTGGATAACAACTCCGTTTATTTTCAAGCTTTGAGCAAAGTTGCCCGCTAGTAGAACTTAATGATATAAGAAATATTTATTAATTTATCTGAATGTCAGTACTGTATGAATCAAGGAAGATTTTGGCAGTATCCTCTGGATATTTGTCAACAGGGAAAATTCATATGGATGGAAGTCAAGGAATTGCTAATTTCAGAGATGACTGAAACGGCCACAATTCAGAAAGAGGAAGCAGCTCCTCCACAGAAGTGACTTCTAGGTTCTCACATATGTGCACAGCAGAAGGACAAGAGGTAACATTCAGGTTGCACCAAGGAAAATTTCACCTATATGTAAGGAAAATTTGGTTCCTTCTACGAGCATGATTCAGTAAGGGGAAGAAGTGCCAAGAGAGGCTGAGTAATCTCCATTCTTGGAGATCTTCAGAATATGGACAAGGTCCTTAAAAACCTATTCGAGCTCTGAAGTTGTCCATTTTGTACAGGGTTGTTGACCTAAATGAGACCTTTCCATCCTAATTTATTCTATGATTTTACTCACTGAATGTTAGAACACCTGTGGCATGAAATGTTCAAAAGCTCAAAGTTCATTGTTTCAGTACGAAATGTAAGAGCTTCAAGTTCTGCAGTGTATCAGATCATAACCAAGCTGAAATTCTTCACCACCGGTTTTCCACCTAGAAGTCACCAAGTTTTCTAATCATTCAGCAGGTAAAAATTTTCTTGGCATATGTGACAGCACTCTGAAAATCAGAAAGAGTTTGTAGCATCCAGCAAGTTTTGTCCTGGAAGTATATTGCAGGTGCTCAACAAGAGAATAGCTCAGGCCGATGGAAATCCTGAGATGTGAGGACAGTGCTAGTAGAGGAAGGCACTCTAATAAACCCATATTTCGCAGACAATAGTGCATTATCTATATAATAGTCATGTCTAAGAGGAGGGACTTAGTTCCCAGGCTTTACTGCACAATTAACTTCATAATTATCTTTAAATAATAATTTTAACAAAGAAAAACTTTCTTTATACTTTCAGTCAGACCAGCCCCTCAAAAGAAGTAGTGTATGGATATACAGTTCAAGTCCACGAATTACATGTGAAATCATGGCAGAGAAGTGAAAGGATTTCCAGGGTGATGTTGAAAAAGATGGACGGACAGACTTTTTTGACAGCAGAGAGGCAAGTCATTAGGGTGAGGAAAGGCTGAAGAGCACGGAGGTGAAGACACGGGCCTTGTCTGGGTTGGGTCAACAAGTTTAACAGATTGCAGAGACGTAACGGTATTCAAACAAGGGGAATAACAGCAGACTAACCCAAACATAAGCCAGGGTGCACATGCAAAGTTTTGGTGCTATGTATGTAACCACAAGTTTCCAAACTGGCACTGGGACTGCTAAAAAGATACACCGGTTGAGGAGGAAGGGAGGTCAGACCTGGAGGGATGTAATGTGGGTGAGGACAACAGGGGAGTGCCTGCGGGGAAAGGCAATTGGACAAGTAAGTTTCTGTTGCAGAATTAGGGATCAAGCTGCTCTCAAATTCTCTGAACCAGCTGGGATTACTCCTCACAAACCTCCCCTGCCGGCCTGAAACTCTGGAGGGAGCAGAAGGGGTTAAAGAAGTAAAAAGGGTGGCAGGGAGCAGCCCCTGCCAGGCCACCTCAAGCTGGGGAATCCCTGGCGGCAGGACACCATCATCCCAGAGAACCCTCCTCTGGCAGGAGTCGTGTCTCCCCTTCCTTTTAGCGACTTCCCGGGAAATGGGAAAGATGCCTTTAAGAGCGGGAGCAGCCGCTGATTAGTGTGGACGGCACGATCCACTGCGGCGCGGCCGGGGAGCATCCAGCATCCGCAAACTCCCGTGCCCTCACGATGTTAGGGGAATCAAATGGGACTCGTACCCCGAGGTCCAAAAGTTCACTTGCATGGGGGAGTTCTTACTGCTAATTTCCTAGACGTCATCAACACTTGATAACCTTGTCAAATTATGTATTTCAGTGAAACATTTCTATACTTTTTTTTTTTCATCGAAGGAGAGGCTGCAAGAGAGCGCTCAGCAAGATCTCGGCCCTTTTTTGCAAAGCACAAAATATGAGTCAGTTCCCATTCTAAAAAAATTCGTTCTCCAAGAGACCTGTGATGAGCCAAGGGATTTGCTTAAAGTCACAGCCGAAAGGTTTGTAGCAACTGGAAATTTAACTGAGATTACCTGAATCAGAGTTCAGTTCCTCAGTTACAGGAACAGTCTTTTTGCTTCCCCTTTCCTTGCTAGTACTCCTCAATAAATGAAAAGCATGAAATACAGTGTCTACCTTTAATTACGGGAAGGGGAGGACATTGTTACTTACTCAATCAGGATAATAAACAAACAATATGCAGACTGTTTAGGATTCCTGCCTCAGCAGAATTTCATCAAAAAGCACCTACCAATTATTCCACAATGTTAGGCCACCAGGAAAGTGGTAAAGATGGTTTGTGTAGAGCATTCAGAGAAAAAAATAATGGATCATTTAACCAGTTAGGACTCATAAAGAATAAGGAGGGTCTAATAGTGTAAGTATATATGACCGCAGAGCACAGCTGATACTCATTTGATAAATACTTAGCATATATCATTTCTTAAAAAGAATCACTTAATGATCTTCAATAAGAAAATGTCTAGCACTCAGGAACCATACACTAACTCTAAATACCCAGAAAATCTATTAATGAAAAAGGTGAGGGACATTTTACTTGTGCAAATGGCTAAAAATATATCCTACTGTGTTTGTACAGAACATATCACAATAGGACATGATTGGCACATATTGGCTGTACAGCATATGTACACATATATTTATAAAATACATAATATATTCTGTCTATCAGCCCTGAAGTGGAATCTGAATCTATGGCTTCAAGCTTACTCATTACAGAGAAACGCTCCCTAAACTTTTTGGACTACTGTCAGACAACATGTCTCACAAAATACTGTTTCCTCATCAAACTTAAATGACAGAACAACTAAGGAAAAATGATTCTGTAGGCCCGTTTGTTAAGCACCTCGCTGGCCTGGATAGTACTAAGAGGACAAGAGGACAAAAAACCGAGCAGCACTGGAAAAATCAGCCTACATAGAACACTATGGATAGTAGGAATCAAGTGGAATTCCTAGACTGCAGGGAACTGAACTGCTACAACAAAAAAAAATCCTAGTAAATTGCAGTGAAACTGGCATGGGATAAAAAGCATCTAGCCATTCTTAGAGAGCAAGGGAGCACTTGGCTGGAATAGGACACATCCAGCAATTTCTAAACTATAAATTGTAGAACCTGAGATAAAGAATGCCAGCAATGCTTCGGTGACACATAAAACTGAAAACAGGGAAAATCCAGCAATCTTCTAACAGCAAGTAGAGCTACACAATCTGAAACATAATGAAAGGAGGGCAAGATGTTTACTTCCTGCTCAAAGAATATTAGGAATTGATAAATATACTGATATAACTGCTGTAAATATATTTGTGGAATGAAAGGCAGAACTCCAATCTATAGTGGGAGTCTACCAAAATGAGGAAAGTCAGATTTGTTAGGCAGTAAATGTTTATATTGTTAGTGCTCAAACCCCAGCTGACTTGGCGTGAATGCTGCGGAGAGAATTCAGAAGGGTCAACAGCCAAACCAGAGACTTTAGGAACAGCAGCAATAACAAATTACTCTCTCATCCTGAAGAGTTTTGCATAGGCATGTCAAACGTGGGGAATCAGCTAACCACAGCCTCTTTCTTTATAATACCAGTATTTGTTCTATCACTGTAAAACAGTACTTTTTTTTTTTTCCCCTTGATTCATCCAAAGGCATACATCAGGTTTTAGTTTTCACCTTTTTCGGCATGTTCTTCAAGGTGTTCCACTTCAGTTGTCTCTTATCGAGCTACCACAAAACCCTCTTACTATGGCAATTTCTAGCCAAAACTTCTCCATTTAGAGAACCACAATTCACAGGAAGCCTTGCTCTTGTTTGGAAATATGCTTACAGTCAGACTCTAGAATTCTTGTTTGACCTACCAGTTTCAACACAACCTGTAAGAAAAACATTCAGCCTGCAAATTAACAAAATATAAAATAGAAGCATAAAAATATCATCTCTGAAAAGACCTCTAGCAGCGTCTTAATGACTCATATTTTGGCCTTAATTACATTAAATAAGCTGTACATAGTTTGCATGGAAATTAGCACATTTCTGCCTTCTCCAGCCCCATGGTGAATTGTGTTGGTCTGGTAGAAACTCATGTTGCCAGTTTCATGTACTTGAGGTTCGGACTTTTAGAAACTGTGAGACAGGTTTAACAAAGTTCACTGCAGCTGGGCTGGCATGCAAGGACACTTCATGGTAGGGTTGCAAGGGGAAAGCAGCAAGCAGAAGCAAGAGATGCAGAAAGTTGTAGTACTCAATATAAGCAAACGCTTATATTGATTTTGCATTAAAAAAAGATCAGTGCATCATTTGGCCTTCACAGTGCTCATAGGAAATTGAGCAAATCACCTAAAGGCTACAATTCTTCACCTCCACACATTCCTCATTCTGCCCTAACCCCTACTTTGCAAATATAATTTCAAGAGCAGCAAGTGACAATGATATTGCCAAGGAAGCAGTGGAGTCAGCTCTCATCATGGAGGCCCTTTATGTTCTCTTCAGGTGGCCAAATGTGCATCCCATAGCAGTGGCTGAAGTAGAAATTTAGGAAGTCTTGATGATAGTCGAAGTTGTTGCTGAGAAGCTGAGCAGGAGAATCAGGGTAAAAGTAGAACACTGTATCATCAAAGACTTGGAAACTTAATATCAATGGAGACTTTGAGATTTTGTCGGTATCAATGGATCTACAACCAGGTGTAGACTAGAAACTTGTGAGGGATCTGGCTGTCAGACACTGACCCAGTTCACAGTGTAAGGGTCATATAATGGTGATTCTGACAACAGACTATAATCCCTTCTTTTAATCGAGACAGAATTTGGAGGAAGCAGGGAGGAACCGAGGAGGCAGTGGACAAGAATATATACCTCATCAGTAGTTCAACATATTCAGAGAAGTCTCTTCAGCCAAACTAAAATCTCCCATGCACCAAGTATCAATGAGACCTTTTCAAATAGTTAACACTGTCTCCTGAATGACTCTGGCATCTTTCATCTGAAGGGATTTCACAGAACAGTTTTATGAATCAGAGGACACCAGTAGCCAGCAAATTCGACAACTCTTCTCAAGAAACAGTGGCACCATCACATCTCTGGCATCAAATATGACTTCAGTCCAACACAGATGCACATGAACTATGACCGCTCTACCCTGACATTCTCCCTTCATGGGCAATCTTCTCATGTTCATGGAAAGACCCTTTGCAACCAGTCATCACTTTTCTCATGAATACAAACACGGTGTGGAACAAGCAGACTTGCCCACACCACCATTAATAAATTCTGTCAAAGCTGTCAGTTCAACCAGATACACACCTAATTCCACGTATTGAGTGTCCTTGGCTTTTGTTGCCTACAGAGCACAAGAAAGCTATCTCTCAGCAACAGAAGCCTTGATAAAAGAGAGTTCCCCTTTACAAACAATAGGAGTTGCAGTATCACTACTGCTGCTGCCTCAGGAGAAAGCAAAAGCGGTGTATTGCTTTCACAGCATTGATTGACAAATAGCAGCGTGGTCTGGCAGTGATGTGGCACCGTGCTCTTTATAAGGCTGTCCCTGCAGCTTCCCGATGGCTGACCTCGGAAACAGCAGTTCACCCCACAGGAAAAAACATCCAAAACATCTTCACAATGCCATGCTAGAATGTACCAGGATAACAATTCAGATGCCATACAAACTGCAATACTACAAGGCATGACCACAGCACATATCAGAAATGCATTTTGATGCACTCTTGCTAATTTGGCAGTGTCCATTAGAAATGTAAATCCATGCCAGAAGTGGATAAAACCCGTACGTATCATTAAATAAACTGCTGGCTCGCACATGGAACCAGGAACCATGCCAAGATAAAAACTACATTCTTGTCAGCTCGTGTGTCTATTTGCTTTCATAAAGTAACAAAGAAAATGCTCTTTCACTGACCCCTGTAAAAGCCTTTTTGTACAGATGTAACTGAAATGTAACACCCATTTTTCCCAAGGCAGAAAAAGGAACCACACCGAGCTTCCTCTCTCTGAGGTGTGCCGCCTTTATGGCACATGGCTGGAGCAAAATGCAGTGAAAACCAGTGCTAAAACTAGTGCCATTACAGACAGTGTTGCCTTTGAATGGAGAATATCTAATGAAGCAAAGAAAGGATCACTGTTACAGATCTCGTTTTCAAGCAAAACCTGCCTTTATTAAAATAGATTTTACCGATTTTTTTTTTATTATTATTCTTATTTCTTTTCTTACCAAGTTGCATCTCTCTGGCCTTCCATGCCGGGATTGTTCTGTGGCTTTGTCACACTTGCTTTAGGCTATGAGCACCTTAGGCTGGAAACAGGAGTCAAGGAGCACACAGGATTCTGTGCTGCATTCACTATAAAGCACAACGCTCAGAGAGTGCCCAATACCAATTTGTGCAGTGCACTCTTTTTTCTCCAAAGCACAGCTCAACGAAAAAAACACAGTGAAGTGAGCTCTTTGTCTGGCAACACCTCCCCCGTTGTCCCACCCCACCATTTACTCAAGTAATTTGAAGGCAGTGCAACATTGTACAATAGGAACACAAGAACACCTCATGGAGAGACACTGTGGGTCCCACCAGCAACAGCGAACAATGCCAAATTCCTGTTCAGGAAGCTACATTCTGCAACAGTAATTTCAACCTCTTTCTCCTCCTCTCATGCCTATTACTTTTCAGTCCACAGTTACTTAGTATCACAGTGAGTTGCATAGCCACTGAATTCCAACCGAGGGAGGCTTTATTTTAACGTTGGGTGGTAATTCCCAAATACTTCTGATGTGGTTCCTTAGCAGCACCATCTAACTCTGTTGAAAGGAAAAGGGTATCCCCTATTCTTCAACACAGAAATAGGCCATGAGGTCCTTTCTTGTCTCCTGTGGCCATACTGGAGCTTCCTGCATGTTTTTGTGACTGTTAGTTTACTAACCCAACAGAAAATAGCACTTCTTTTTTTTCTCCTTTTTACTTGGTTAGTTTCATGCCTTGTTAGCAATTCAGAACATGTCAGGGAAGGTTCCAGTGCATAACAGGTTTGGCAACATATGCAGCAAGAATATGTGACTAGGACCAGGGAGGAAGATAAGGAACAGGAACTCTGCGGCAATTACACGTTAACTTTTCTCACTGCATTTCATGTCCTTTGGCTGAAAACTCTCCTGTTTTCAAATGGTAACATTACGTCTGGAAAAAAGGAATGCAGACACTGTTGTATAGTAAAGCAGCTCAGCATATACAGATCTTATTTTCTCTTATTTCCAGATACCTAGTATGACAGCAAATGATCTTCCTGTGTTCTTTTAACTATTCTCAGTTGATTCTTAATTTCATCTTGAAACTATTTCTTTCTGCTCACTTGCTCTTTCCATGCTAGGTATTCCACTTGATTCTTTCACCATATTCTAGCAATAGGATCTTAACTGCCCTTCTTCTTCTTCACTTTTAGTCACAGTCAAGTCCTCTCGTCCTCCGTCTGATCCACATTAGGAGTTCTAAATTAGCACAAAAGGAGAAGTCATTGTAGTATTCCATTTAGTAGCATTGCAGTCATGAGGGTGAATTCCTTCAAAAGAGTACATACTACCAATTTACATCCTATATACAGTAATGTCTGATTTTTCATCAGTAGAAGTACCGCAGTGTGCAGAGATTCTACACAAGTAGTGAAAGTCCTCCAATAAAAAGCAGATAATATAGACAAGATCAGGCTCTGTCATTAAACTAAACCAGCTGCAGAAAGTTTTACCAATGCTAATGAAGCCTTACAGTTTTAAAGCCCCTGCCCTGAGGAGAACTGAGAATAAAAAGATGAGTAATTTCTAGCCTTCACTTTCTTTTTTTTTTTTTTGCCAGAAAATGCTAAACATGTTATGTAAGCGAATTTAAAAGGCTGTAAGAGGAGATAAAAAACCTCATATTTCACAGTCTTGGTAAATGCGTATTACTTTTCTGTCCTCATGGCAGAAAAGGAGGTGCTGCTTTGCTAATTGTAAATATTTAGGAACTTTAGGTGTGCAACCAGCCCTGGAAACACTTCTTAATTAAATGTGACTCCCCACTTTCAGAAATGAGATCTCCCTTAGTTCTGTGCAAGGTAACAACTGTCTCTGACTCAATCTCTGTAGATTTATGCTTTTCAGGTATCTCCAAGACAGTTGAGTAACCAGTAGCAGCAGTATAAGCTCTCCTTGCAATATCAGTCCTTTTGTGACCACATCTCAACCCTGATCTACAGAAAAAAAGCCACTGCAGGTAGAAGAGAGCCATGCCAAAAAAACCCACCATACAGTGACTACACACACGATAACTTTCAACCACTGGCCTGTAAGAACTGGGATAAGCTGGAAGACAGAAGGAGACTGCCAGTTCCATAGGCATAACTTCCTTAGGGTTTTGCTTTCTCCTGCTCAAGACATTATACTGACCAGAAACATATCAACTGTAGGTCATGGCTGCCCCATGACATTTGTAATCATGCTCCTGAACAGAAAAATCAAAGTCTTATTTCACAAAAGTGACTAAGCAGAACCTGGAGAGACAAAAGAAGAGGCAGACAAGACAGGAAAAGGTGATGATTCAGTAGCGCTTTGTCCCCAGTACTTGCTCAGGCTCTCAGAAATTGCTTCAGGACAAGGTTATAGGGAAGAATAGACTTAATGATTACAGAGATTAATGGTGCCATGGTATGTACGTCACAAGCCCTTGGGAATAAAGCAAGCTCCTCTGCATACCGAGCTGATAAGCGAGCTTACTGTAGGTACTAAGTTAATTAGTAGCAGTCTGGGTAGGAGGTAGAGTAGATAGTGAGATGAAACAGGGGAAAGGTGAAATGCTTCCTAGAGACTGAATGAAGAACGAAGATCAACAATGAGATATTGGAAGACAGAAAGAACCAAAAATGAAATCTGTGGTCTTAACTAAAGAAATCACCTGTTCAATGAAGTCTGGTCCCCACAGCATGACTGAACAACAGACAACAGAAAGCTTTTTGTAAAAAACACCTCTACTGCACATGGAAGGGAGACAGTTTAGGACAGCAGTATAAATGTCCTTGTTTACTCTCCCTGACTTCTACCCCTTGTTTCACAAACACTGCATAGTGATACCTCTCAGGCCTTTCCCAAGCCCCTCTGCCTTTTCTGAACCTTGTCGTCAGCAAAAATTTCCTGGTGCAGCTACGGGATCAATTTTGTTATGGACCCCCACACACTGTAACCAACGACAGTCTGAACCAGACTATGGGGAGAATCAAAATGGCAGACTGACAGAAATTTCAGAAATGCCAAAAGGCCTCACAGAGAAGCACTGTGTTGCTAGAAATCATATTGCAAAGGTTAGCTCACAGAAGTTCATCCTACTTTGTATCCTTAGATCCACAAAGCCGGCAGTATCACATTCATAAACAGGTTGAACTAATGCATTCACAGCTGCATGGCAAAGTATCATTCTTGCAAATGCATAAAGATCATTCCTAAAGATTCAGCCCAGTCATCCATGCAACTCCATGGGCAAAATATACAGGAGTTACTGAACTCTGAACTTCAACTGAAATAAACTGAAGTAATACAAGCAACAACTAATGCAGCAGGTATGTCTGCCATTTTTAGCCTTTTTCATCCTGATATTTCCTATGTCTATAAATATTTTTAAAAACAGTCAACCAATCAAAAGTACCATACAAAAGTACTATACAAATTTTCAACAAAACCTTTCTATCTATCCACAAAACAAATACAGTCTTTCCTATCACAGAGGTAGTTTTCCATCAAATAATGAAGATTTTTTTCACCTGACATTCTCCTAACTTAGCAAAAAGGTCTAGCCCCAAAGCAGTTTTTATGTGCCTACTCCCCACAGGAGAATGTGCAGACAAGTGAAGTGCCTCAGCTCCCTCTACATAGCTTAGAGAAGGATAAGTATCTTCTATGGGTGCTTACAAAGGGGATTCAACAATAGTCAGATTGTTTGCGGGATTTGACAATACTCAGTGTATGTACCAGAGCTGGGAGTTGCCTCAAGTCATCAGGCTGAGCTAGAAATCCCTGGTATAACTAATAGGATTTGCTGAGGACATGATGGGTCTTATATTCTACACCTTTCTGCAGGGCTTGCTCAGTCAAACAAGGAAGAACGTCCTTTTGCTCCAATGGTTTGGGCTGTTGATTAGTCGGCACCCACTGCAGCCCTGGGAGTTATTCTCACTCTCCCTTCCTTCCTCCCCAACTCTCTAGCTATGCATTCCCATTGCTTCACTTGAATGAGGATCCAGTGGTTGGACAATACTTTGGTGACCAGATTCAGCCCACTAAATTCACTCTGGAAAAATGTAAATACTTTCTCACTAGCTGAGACAGCTGAGCCGGCTCAGCGAGAGATCAGCTGAGTACTAGAATCACTGCAAGGAGGACAGGGAGAGATGGAGAAGAGGCAGTAAGAAGAAAGGACTGACATATTCCGCAGCAATTCCCTATTAGGCTTGTCCAGCTGCCTTGTCAAATCACACTTTTCACTCACTACTTCAAAAAGTAGAACCCTTTTATTTGAAATTTCACTGCTGTAATTCTTAAAGTAGTGATGCTCTTTTATTACAAAAGCTCAGAAAACAGAACACTTAGTCAAGGTCTGTAGTATATTTTAATTTCCTCCTCAACCCAGTAGGATATAAATCTTTTATCTCCAAGGAACAATTCTAACAACCACCAGCTACACTGGCTAGAAGGAAGTTGCTGTTAGTACCAAAGCATCCAGATTCCACCTTGAGTCAGTCATGCCCTCCGTGCAGAGAGGCTGTGACAACACTTTTGTGAAATCTTTCTTAGCAGTTAAGGAGTTCTTAACACTAGGCAACGCCCAAATGGAAAGAGATGTAAGAAACAAATCAGTTTTCCCATTTAATGATAGTCTTGCAAAATGACATGCTACACACCTGACTTCCTGCCCTTTACATGGATGTTAAGCCTGCTATCTTCAAAGGAATTATCTTGAAAGCGAAGAATGGATAACAATCAGAGCTAAAGGTCCTTTATCTATCAACAGCCAAAAAGGCAATTATAAGGGAAAAATACTTGAAGCACAGAAACATTGACAAGACTAGGCAGGAAGGGGAGATCATCTGGTCCAACCTCCTACTGAAAGCAGAGCCTTAGACTCAGCTGCATCTCGAATGTTTCCAGTCAAGATGATTCCTCCACTTCTCTGGGCAACTAATTGCAACATTTTGCTGGTTTCACACTGATTACTTTTTTTCTTCTATCCAGAGGCATTTACCCTCTTCCCTATTGCCTCTTGTCCCATACCATGTATCCTGATGAAGAGCACCACGCTCCTCTCTGTAACTGCCTACTAGACATTGGAAAACTGTGAGTAGACACGACCTGCCCAAGCCCTCTCCTCTCCTCTCCTCTCCTCTCCTCTCCTCTCCTCTCCTCTCC
>KZ505831.1:315747-451916 GCA_002844005.1 Limosa lapponica baueri | reverse complement strand
ATCATCCTGGTGGCAATTCACCAGACCATATCCAATTTTTCAGTTTCTCTCTTAAACTGGGGGGACCAAAACTGCACACAATATTCCAGGTGTGTCCTAACAAGTGCTGAGTACAGTAGAATAATCACTGCCCTTGATCTGTTGACTACACTCTTAGTGATGCAGCCCAGGACACGGTTTGCCTTCATTGCCTCAAGGGCAAACTGCTGACTCCTGTTGAGCTTGCTGTTCATCATGACCACCAGGTCTATTTCAGCAGAGCTGCATCGCGGTCAGTCAGACCCCAGCCTGTACTGCTGCTTGGGATTATTCTGTCCATGCATGACTTCACATTTATCTTTGTTAAACCTCATGCCATTCTTGGTGGCCCAGTCTTCCAACCTGAAAACTATCTATAAAAATTTAGCAGTAGAACACCTCTCTACTACAGACAAACTTGAGCTGCAGCCAGCTCCTGGAGGTAATTCACCCTATAGTGTTGGAGAACTTTAAGTGATGTAAGTATTGATGAGTTATTCTATAGGCAATTAAGAGAAATTTCAGGATCAATAGCCCTTGTCGCTATGGGAGATGTCAACTTCCCAGACACTAACTGGGAATATCATACTGCTGAGACAAGCAGGTCTTGCAAATTCTTGAAGTTTGTAGGAGATAACTTCTTGTCACAGGTAGTCAGTGAGCCAACTAAGAAAGATACCCTCCTAGACTTGCTATTTGTGACTAGAGAAGGACTTGTCAGGGATGTGATGGGAGGTGGCTATCTTGGCCACAGTGAGTTTAAAATGATTGAGTATAAAATTTTCAGTGTAATAAGAAAGAAGGAGAGCAGAGCTGCTACCCTGGACCTCAGGAGAGCAAACTTTAAGCTATTCAGGGAGCTATTTACCAGAGTTCCCTGGGAACCTGCTTTTGAGGGCTTATGAGTCCATGAATGCTGGTTAGTCTTTAAGAACCACCTTTTAAAAGTACAGGAGCAGGCAATTTCACTGTGTTGTAAGTCAAGCAAGCGGGGCAGAAGACCATCTTGACTGAACCAGGAACTCCTCGTGGAGCTCAAGAGGAAAAAGAAATTGTATGATCTCTGGAAGCGAGGTCAGGCCTCGCAGGAAAGTCACAGAGCTGTGATTCGTATATGCAGGGAAAAGACATGAAAGGACAAATCTCAGTTAGAGTTGAAACCAGTCAGTGCTGTTTCAGATAAAAAGAAGTGCTTTTTGAAGTACGTTAATAGCAAGAGGTCTATAGAAAATATTGGACTGATACCTGTTCAACATGTTCATCTGACTAATAGGGATGAAGAAAAAGCAGTGGCACTCAATGCAGTTTTTGCCTCAGTCTGTAATGATACTGATAGACCTTGGGCTGCCTGGTCCCCTGAGTCAAAGGACCACGACTGTACAAACAGGGAGTTTCCATTTGTGAACACTGAAATTGTAAGAGAGCGGCTATATCAGCTGAATATTCACAAGTCCATGGGGTGTGATGGAATTCATCCCAGAGTACTGAAGGACGAAGCAGATGTTATGGCAGGACCCCCCTCGATCATCTACCAAAGGTCTTGGCAGTTTAGGGAGGTCCCTACTGATTGGAAGCCAGCTGATGTTATTCCAATCTACAAAAAGGGCATGAGGGAAGACCCAGGAAACTACAGACCTGTTAGTCTAACCTCAGTACCTGGAAAAATTATGGAGAAGATTATACTGGGTACTACTGAAAGAATAATGCAATCATCAGGCACAGTCAACATAGGTTCACAAAGGGGAATTCCCATGTAGCTGATTTTACACCCTTCTATAAGGTCACCTGCCTTATCATAGATAGGTGCTGATCTCTTCTCCCTGGGATCCAGTGACAGGATGTGTGGGAATGGTTTAAAGCTGTGCCTCAACATCAGGAAGCATTTCTTTACTGAAAGGGTGGTCAAACACTGCAACAGGCTTCCTAAAGAGGCAGTCGATGCCCCATGTCTGTCAGCATTTAAGAGGCATTTGGACAATGCCCTTAATTACATGATTTAACTTGGTCAGCCCTGAATTGGTCAGGCAGTTGGACTAGACGATCGTTGTAAGTCCCTTCCAAATGAAACAGCCTATTCTATTCTGTTCTATTCTATTCTATTCTATTCTATTCTATTCTAGTTTTCAGACACAAAATAAAAATTCAGATGAACTCCTATTTCTCAAAGTAATTCAGTACCTGTTGTGTTGCTTATCAGTACTCCTTATTCCCAGATACACCAGGGAGTAAAAGGGATTTTACCTCAGCCCTCTGCGAAAAAATAACCCATTGCATCATTTTTTCCTTTTGTTTGTAAAATCAAAGAGGGCATAAACCAACATCTGACAAACAGCACCCAATCAAGATAGAAAAAGGTGTAGATTTACATTTTCAGAACTCATAAATAGATTTACGTGTGGGCCATGTGATGCGGGCTGGGCCGGCAGCCCTTCCGGCTTTGTGAGGCAGAGATCAAGATTCCCCTGCTACGTGGGGGGGGAGAACATAATTTTCAGGGCAGAGTTTCCCTCATTAAAGTAAAGCAGACCAAACAGATCTCACACAGGTAAGCACTCCCCCACTGCTCACTCCGCCCTCTTTCCTAATGAGTTTCCTGCTTTTGTGGGACAGACCCAGAAGAGCTGCGAAAGAGTAGAAGGTACGTGATCGTCTAGAAATTGCTTTGGATTCACAACCTGGAAAAATGAAGTTCTAGTTTCTCACGCAAAACTTGGACAACGGGATCTTCCCATCGTTTGGTACCTTCTCATATTCACTAGCTACTGGCTTTTAGTTTCAAAAGAAATCTTCATTATCTCCCGACAAGAAAACTCGAAAGGAGGAAGGGAGAGTTTTCACTGGTGTCCCATCCTCAGGTCAGAAGGGGAAGGAGCAGGGACAAAAAAGCTTGCACATTTTTCCTTGTGATGAAGAGAGAAGTTAAAACATGACCGTTCCTGCCTACCAAAACTTCTTTCTGGTAAGTACACGCTGAAAGCTGGCAGTAAAAAAGGTAACAAGAAGGTAACCTATTCAGAAAGAGTGTGTTTCTCATTCTGGCATTTTTATATATAAATTTACCTCTTTTTGCTGTAACAAGGGAACACATTTGATGTGCAAAAGTATACAATGTAACATGGAACTGTATAAAACTGTATATTTGTTTGGAGATGCATATTCATAAAAAATATGCCCATTGTGTCATGCCCTTTTCCTTCAAAGGGGTCTTCATCAAAACAGTGGGATATATGTAGTGTGCAAGATGACTCCTTATTTATGGTATTTCTTGAATACCACAGATCCCTGGTATTCATTCCATATTGACTGCACACAGTGACAACTGCTGTCTCTTTCACGGAGATGGGGTTTGGAACAGGGGACAGGAGGGGCTCTCATGCTTGAAAATGGTGCAGAGAAGTACCTCAACAGAAAAAGAACTGAGGATATAGGCAAATATTAAAACACATACTACATTTTGCAAAAAACAAGCATATCCCAGCTGTATCTAGAACCTAAAGTAATGTTATTGCTATAATGCTACACTGAAGTTAGACGCTCCATTTACTGGGCCAGACAGTCCCATTAACAAGGCTACGTTTCTTCCGGGATCTGAACTATTATCTGAACCTTCATTATGCCGTGTACAAAAGTCCTAGAATTAACCTTTAAAGTTTTTCCGCGTTTCACTTTCGTAGTAACCTCAAATCTGCCTCCTAGACTGCTCTAATTTCTATTAAGCAGCTAAAACCTTTTAGATAAGCCTGGCAATAAGTGCTGATGGTCTATTTATGCATTTTATGTCTTACAACTGTGTGTCCAAGCGTCACTATTATTCAAAATGCATGCACATAGGAAATACTAGTACATTTACATCAGCATGTATTTATGCATACATTTCCCAGGCTCATCATATATGGGCATAGCTGCCTGTTCTCATGATGGCATGTACTTGAGTATCTATGTTCTTATTTTGATCATAATACTGATAAAGTGTTTGTACACTCATGTTACATGCTAAAAAACCTGCTCTGTCTTCCACAGATGTCTGTCCCCTTAACTGCTCATCTGTTCTCAACGGTCTGCTATCACCATCTGTACCAGCATGTGGTTAGAGACACACTGGAAAAACATCCGCCAAGCCCTGCTGCTTCTTTTCACTGCTGCTCTTCTCATTGGGGTCACCATGCTGGCCATTTCATCTAACATCAATCCAGTAGGCTATTTCTTCCTAGGGGTAGGGGGAGTGTGCCTGGTCGGCTATTTGCTGAGTGTGTTTGTTGAGTATTACCTGAAGAATCAGCACCAAGACGATGCAAATGAGATACCTCCAAACAGCCAAAGCCAAGAAGGGTAAGCAGCAACCTGGTTATTCCTCTTACTTCAACGCTCTCTCCTCAGATATGGCCACTTTACATATTGTTTTGCTGCCCTTCCCCTAGGACACCAAATACAGACTCCATTCCAAAAGACAAAAGTTCTTTTTAGGTTGTTTTTCTTCATTCTTCAGGTGGAGGTTGCAAATGTCTATGCCACGCATGTCCTGTATCTTGTTCAATATGTATTTTCTTTCCCCCGGGAACTGATCCGCTAACAATTTCCAAGGTTAAACAGATCCAGGCCCAGTTTTATTTTTCTTTGAGTAATGAAGTCTTGCCAAACAATGAGTCAGACATGGAAAAAAAGAAAAAATGCTGAAGCAGTACTGAATCTTAGCTGGGTTTAGCTCTATAAACGTTATCTCCACAGCAACTGTTCCTTGGCAAACTTTTACAACGAAACCTGCAGCTGGGTGTGTTTCCAGTCTTAAAAACCCAACTTGACGCTAATAAGCCCTGATTTTGTGAGACTCTGAATACTCCCACACCTTTTTGGCTTCATGCATGTTTGCAGGTTCTCAGCATCAGCTAATTTAACCCCAATTTGTCAACTGTAATTGAAGAGTTTAACTTTATTTGTATCTTTGCTTGTCTGTATAATTCAGATAATCATTATCCACAGGGAGTTGCAGGAGTGCAAAAATGTTGGTTTGTGTTTATTTTCAGAAAGAATACATAAAAAGCTTTGCTAGCTTGGGGGCATACTAGAAGAAAAATAGGATCTGTTTATTTAAAAATATGATGGAAAAAAGGAAAATGTTTCTAAAGTAACATTTTCCCCTGCAGATACTGTTTTTAACACAGAATACTTAGTCCTTGTTTAAACTAAATGAACACATTTCGTTTTCTCCACCTCTTAAAAATAGATGAAAACGGACCTAATGTATTAAAAAAGCAAGGTCCTGTTTTATTCTGAGAAATAATTAGTAGATCGTAATTCTTAGTAATACATCTTAACTGGTAGGAGATTTTAAATGAGGGACATCATCCTTACAGGTCCCTTGCAACTTGAGATATTCTATGATTCTATGATCAAAGCTAAGCTTACAACACTGAAACCCAGTGTGGGGGGGTTTTTTGCATATTGTGGGGAGTGTGGGAAAATGGTCAAATGAGCCATTCTCCAGACCAGCAAGCAAGAAATTAAGTCAGCTGGGCAACTGAGCCGATCCAGTGGCAGAATATCACATACAATAATACCACGTGAGATAACCTCTCTCAGTCACATCTATTGATTGTAGCCTATAGTACATTATCCAGACTACTTGCCTCTGCATAAACTAAGCTGTAAATTAACAGGTGTAACTGCCATTCCTCTCCTTGTGTATAGGGTGAATGCTGCATATGAAGCGCCCACCTATGAGGAGGTCATGACCACGTCAGTTCCAGCAATATGGACGATTGCATCCAATCCAGGCTTAGTGCCCTCACCACTGAATGAGCCGCCTCCTTACAACGTAGTTATTGAATCATCTGCCCAAGAAGAGATTATGGTGGATGCTCTCAGGGTGTCAGTGGTGTCAGACACAAGGCACACCTGTGAGACAGACACGGGCTCCAGGATGCAGTTGCAGCTGGTGCTGCCTCCAAGACTGCAGCGGTTTGTTTCTGACATCCATGAAGTGAAAGGTATTGAAGACCGGTTTGAGCCACTGGAGCCACTCACTCCACCACCTGCTTATGAGAGTGCCATCAATGATGAGGTCTTTGAAGATGCTTTCCAGCCCTCCGTATTATGATTAATTTCACCTTCTATGAATGCAGAACCAAACTCTCATCCCAATACAGGGTGTTCCTGGAGGGAAGGTGAAAGAGCTGAGATTTTTCACACCCAAAACTGTAAAAGTTTGCCTTACCATCCTTTGAACCAGAGCTGAACTACAGACACAGCTTCTGATCTCACTGGAATATTTTTGCACAAAATATAAATCAATGCAATACCACAATGCTTTGTCTTGACAGATATGTAAAACCACTGTGAGGGAAGCTGTGTTACATACAGCAACAATTCTCAAACTGGAGATACACCTTTATGAGGGGGGGAAAGTGAATCATGAGAAGAGACAAAGTTTCCAAAGGAACTCTGTAAAAGGACTGTAGGATGTAGCCAGGAGAAGGTGCCTCATAAAGGAGAGGAGTAGAAACAGCACCAAGTAGGTTCTGCCTGTGCACTACAAACAACAATACTGCCGAGAGCTGTGCGGTCATCAGCCACCCTAAAATCCCCAATAAGCAACTAAAGTTGCAGTTCTCTGAGCTATGTTTTGCAGCAACACAAATTTATGGTCTGTGCTGTTTGTTACTACTTCTCTGCTGTACTTGCTCCATGTCCTCAGCTGTGCTGCACCAAACTGTGACTATGGGGAGGGTGGCTGCCTTCATCTGGAAGCTGGCACTCACCCGATACCTGTCGCTTGGGGGTTGAAAAGCTGACATCAAGCACGGCACTGTGAAATGACTCCTGTTGTTCACTGGGTTCTCATCCCACACAGCCTGCAGTGGTGGACAAGAAGGAGACAACAGCAGTTTTTCTCCTGCAAGAAAGGCCATCAGTGGGAAAGGCCATACGTATCCTCTGGCAGCTCTACAGGAGGGTGTATTTCTCTCCTGTACTACAGCCCCAAAGAGATGACTTGAGATACTTTATTGTCATCATGGCAAGCATTTGCACAGAAAGGTCAACGCTCCTCCAGTTCCCCATAATGATGCTGAGCATGGGGGGGTTCTGTATGGACTCTGGAAAGGACTGGTCAATCTGCTGAGGCCATGGCTGCAGCAGAGAACACCTGAGAAGAGCAGTCCCAAGACACATGCGGTTTTCATCACGATGGCTTTCGGTTGGAGCCAGGTACTAGCTCTCACTGATCAGTCACGCCACGTGGCCTTTTAAAATGGATGAGTTAAACCGATGGGCTCTGCAGTCTTAAAGTAGTCTGCAGTATGCAGAGAGACATTCATGTCTGGCAAGTGTCCAAATAAAAAAGAAAAATAAAAAAAGAAAACTGGTGGTCCAAATATCCTATGAAGGAGAGCCGCAATCATCACAGCCTCATGTCATACAACCGCATCATTTTTAATTCATATGAGGAACCATCAAACCATAGGCTATAAGCAAATAAATTATTTCTTATTGTTTGATTCTTTATAGTTCAAAGAAAAAAAAACCTTTTATGTTGTTTATAAATAAACAGGACTTCGTTAAAAATACCTGGTAGCATCATTAGTTTTTCCTCCCAAAAGAAACATTCCACAAAGTCATGCTTTTGCTTGCATTCTGCTTATTTGATAATTTTGACTTAGAAAAAGGAGAGGAGTTCCATTTCTCAATCTACAGCTGAATCACTTTAATATCATTAATGATGAAGCAGCTGTGATATCTCTATCATAAAAGTATTATGAGAGATGAACTTGCTGACAGAAGCAATGTGATTTTTTTTTAAAGCCAGTCACTTCTTGCATTTCCCTACCTGTATCTGCAAACACAAAAGAACCACAATAAAAAGCAGTGCAGGTGTACTGCACAGCAACAAAAACTTAGGGGCTAAGCTGGGTAACCCGGCACCTTTACGAGCGCTCCGAATTGCCAGGAGTCAGGAAGAAATTCCGGTGAGCAGCACAGACAGAAACTAGCCAAAGCAATGACCAAAAATGTCACCAGTTACGATCACTAGCACTTTGTCTTCACATCTGTAAGGGTAACTCAAGCCTCAGGACTTGTGGTTGGTTTTAGCATGGGAAACTCCTGTGCACCAAGAAAAAACTACATGCACTTTTGCATGACAAGAGCTGCACATTTGCTTCTGCTGAAAGGATGCTCACTTGCTTTTCTCTTCATATTCGACACGCACTCTGCAGGTGCTCCCTTTCTTCCATTTTAATTACTGAACGTTACTTGAGCCCTCTTACAACTTCAGCCGATTTCAGCTGAAACATGCCAACAAAACATATCATAACAAAAAAAAATCTAAAAAAAAAATAAATAATAATCTCAGAACCAGTATGTTTGCAAGGAAAGCTGCATACCTGCTAATTCTACCTGTGGGAAGAACCCCTGCTGCTACTTTGATCGTGGAATGCTGTGGGTTGGAAGCTACTTTCGGTACTGGAAGACTGCTATAAAGCCCCCTCAGGGCCTTCTCTTCTCCAGGCTGAACAACCCCAACTGACTCAGCCTGTCCCCACAGGAGAGGTGCTCCAGCCCTCTGATCCTCTTCGCGGCCCACCGCTGGACCTGCTCCCACCAGGCCCACGTCCTTCTGCTGAGGACTCCAGGGCTGAACACAGCACTCCAGGTGGGGCGTCACGAGAGCAGAGTAGAGGGGCAGAATCACCTCCCTCGACCTGCTGGCCACGCTGCTTTTGATGCAGCCCAGCACGCGGCTGGCCTTCCGGGCTGCTTTTGATGGGCCACACTCCCACCCCCTCCGCCATGACCGCCCTCTCTCTCCCGCCCTGCGCCGCGGGGCGGGGCGCGGCCAGCTCGCGCCGACAGGCCGCGGGTGAAGCCCCGCCCCCGCCGCAGTAGCCGAGCCCAGGGCAGGAAGCGACGCGAACCCCCGAGGAGAAGGCGCGCCTGGGACCTGCGCATGCGCGCAACCGGTTTGTTGACTTTCGCCGCCGCAAAGGGCGGGCGGGGCTGTGGCGCGGTCCCCCCCCCCTTCTCCCCCCCCCACCCCCCACGCCTCCTTCCCTCGCCTTGGCCACGTGACCGGAGGGAGGGGAGTCTCTCGCGGTCGGAATCGCTGGGGCCGTCGGGAGGGGGGGCCAAGGGGGGGGTGTGGGCGGAGCGAAGCGAGGGAGGGAGCGGTGGGGAGGGGCGCGCGCGCGGCGCGGGCCGTTTAGGCGGGAGCTGGTGACGGGAGGCCGCGCGGGGGCCTGGAGCGGCCTGGGCCCTGCCGCCTGGGCCCTGCGGCCTGCCACCCCGGCCCTGCGCCCTTTCCCGCCGATCGCCGGTGGAGGCCTCTCCCGCCCGTCGTCAGGCGGCGGCTGCTGGCGGAGGCGGCTTGCTTCCCCTCCCCGCCCCCCCGAGCAGAAAGTCGTCAGGGGTTGAGGGTGGCTCTTGCCGCTGAGTTTGGCCTTTGGTCTCCCCTTCTCCCGCCGGGATGCTGGTCGCCTGCGGCATGCAGAGGTGCCATCAGGAAGCGCTGAAGAGGAACCGGGTGATGCTGGCGAAGCAGTTGGTTTTAAAGGAATTGATGGAGCATATGATAGAGAAAGACATCATCACCCCGGAGATGATGGAAATGATACAGGTAGGCAGGTTACGCTCGACTGCGCGGTTAGCTTTATTTCTAGTGAAGCTCAGTGTCGTTCTTGGCAGTGGCAGCATGGTAAAACTCATGGACGTGTTACCTGCGCATTTTAATGTGATTATGGTTGTAGAACATGCAAAGTGATGCAGGGTTTGCCTGCAGTACATAGGAGAACCTGTAAGCTGCTTTTGGCCGTATGGATTTTGTCTGAGGCTCACTAAACCATCGGCTTGCATGCTGGTATGTATTTGCAGCAGGCTGTGTTTCACGAGTCAGGTGGTATCTTCCAATCCTTTGTTGTCGTTTTGTGTCTCTCTTATTTTTTCCATTCGGAAAAGTGAGAGTAATACCTATTCCCAAAAGAATACTGTGAAAATAAGTAAAGGAATATGTTATAAACCGGCTTGTTGTGGCACTTTTGCACCTTTCACTTGAAGAATTTGTATTTCATATGTGTTTTTGTTAATTACGTGAAGAACCTTATGTGATCCAAGACTCTCACTCTCGGATGACAAATGCTGTTCGTGGGCTTTTGTTGGTTCTCCTGAGCGATGAGTACTATGAAGAGAAGTCATTGGAAATAGCTTGGCATTGCTCCCAGAAGTATGGTTGTGCACTAAAGACTATGCAGGATGGAGATACAGGACTTCAAAGAGAAAGCCAGCTGGAAAGGAAACGACTGAAGGTGCATGTATGCATCTGAGGAGTCAAGTAAGCAGCTGAGGGACTTTTTAGTCCCTCAGTAAGGTTGGTGGTCCTGTCATAAGAACAGATGCTGAAAAATAGAATTATGAGCTATTTCCTGGGCACCAGTGCAGAAGATATGAACCTGAGACTGATACAGGTTTTTGAAAGCAATGAAGAAGTAACTTCCTGATGAATTTTGACTCATTGCGTATCAAAGGTAATGTGAAATACCATGTGGGCCTGTCAAGGGTACTTATGCTAAGTTGTGGGAGTTGCAGGTAGTCTTACCTGAAATAGCTCCAATCCTGGTGAAAGAGCACAAAGATACAGGAAGACAGTGGAAGTCAGAGAATGCATCAAGAACTGATTGTGCTTGTTTTGGCTGGGATAGAGTTAATTTCTTCATAGTAGATGGTGTAGTGCTGTATTTTAGATTTGTGGTTAAAACAATATTGATAACACAGAGATGCTGTAATTATTGATGAGCAGTGTTTACACAGTTGAGGCCTTTTCTGCTTCTCACACCGCCCTGCCAGCGTGTCGGCTGGAGGTGCACAAGAAGTTTGGGGGCGGGAACACACACAGCCAGGACAGCTGACCCCAACTGACCAAAGAGATAGTCCATACCATATTGTGGTGTGCTCAGAAATAAAAGCTGGGGGAAGAAGAAGGAAGGAGGGACATTCTGATTTATGGCATTTGTCTTGCCAAGTAACCGTTACGCGTGATGGAGCCCTGCTTTCCTGGGGGTGGCTGAACACCTGCCTGCTGATGGGAAGTGGTGAATGTATTCCTATTTTTGCATTGCTTGCATGCACGGCTCTTGCGTTACTTATTAAACTGTCCTTATCTCAACCCATGAGTTTTTCCACTTTTACCCTTTCAATTCTCTCACTGGGAGAAGGAGTGACTGAGCAGCTGTGTGGTGCTTAGCAGCCCATGGGGGTTAAAAAAAACGATACTGCTAAAGTATGGGGGGTTAGTAGGGGTGTTCAGTTGCCAGCCTGCAGTTAGTCACTGAAGGGGGAGGGAGAGAAAGGGAAGAAAAGGAGAGGAGGCAAAAGAAAGCCCTCTCAAAGATAGGGTAATGCCAGAGATAATAGTCTTTCGGGGAGAATATTGCTGCAGTTAAGAAGCGTTAAACTGAGACAGAGGGGAAGAAGACTAAGAGAATCTTACTGTCCCGATGTAACTGGGTAAAAGAAGATGCAAAAACCCCTAGGAATGGATTATCGGTAAGGAGAAAGGTGTTATGGATAAGTCAGGGAAATAGTAATAGCTTAGTGGAAAAATTGTGCCTAATACAACATATGCACATAACCAAGAGCTTAAATGTATATAAATAGCCATAGCAGCCTGAGCAAGATAACAATGTGACTTGAACTACTATTGCAGGATATGTGCTGTAGGTAAACAAAAAGTACCATGCATTAGAAAAAGATTACTTGAGTCAAAACTAGTTTGTCTTACCTTTCATTTTTCTGTAGTAGCTGTGTGAATTTGTAATAGTCATCAACTCCAACTCAAATGCAAACAAAGGTCTTCTACTAGACCAGGTTGCTCAAAGCCCCATCCAGCCTGGCCTTGAACACTTCCAGAGAAGGGGCATCCACAGCTTCTCTGGGCAACCTGTTCCGGTGTCTCATCACCCTCACAGTAAAGAATTTCTTCCTAATATCTAATCTAAATCTACCATCTTCCAGTTTAAATCCATTACCCCTCATCCTATCGCTACACTCCCTGATAAGAGTCCCTCCCCATCTCTCCTGTAGGCCCCCTTCAGGTACTGAAAGGCCGCTATAAGGTCTCCCCAGAGCCTTCTCTTCTCCAGGCTGAACAACCCCAACTCTCAGCCTGTCTTCGCAGGAGAGGTGCTCCAGCCCTCTGATCATTTTCATGGGCCTCCGCTGGATCCGTTAACATAGGAAGGACATGGACCTGTTGGGAGGACTTCAGAGCTGGACACAGTATTCCAGGTGGGGTCTCACCAGAGCAGAGGAGTAGAATCACCTCTCTTGATCTGCTGGTCACGCTGCTTTTGATGCAGCCCAGCATGTGGTTGGCTTTCTGGGCTGCGAGCGCATATTGCCAGCTCACATCGAGCTGCTCATCAACCAATGCCCCCAAGACCTTCTTCTCAGGGATGCTCTCTAGCCATTCTCCACCCAGCCTATATTTTTACTTGGGGTTGCTGTGTCCCAGGTGCAGGACCTTGCACTTGGCCTTGTTGAACTTCATGAGGTTTGCACGGGCCTACCTCTCAAGCCTGTCAAGGCCCTTCTGGATGTTTTAAATCATCTTGTCTTAAAACCACAACAATTGTACTGGTCCTGTTGGCTTGATTTATACTAAACAGAAGAATAAACAAGTTGGTCCTGGAAATAGGGTACTTTACTGAAATAAATTTCTGTAATCTAAGGAAGGTGAAATAAACCAAGGAGTTTATGGAGGTGAAGGAAAGCTGAAATTTCCTCAAGTGCAACCAGTGTTGAAACTTTACCACAAGTAAGAAAAAAGCGTGGAGGGGAGGAGATTGCAGGAAGAACCACTGAAGACAAAGGTGGTTGAGCTGGATGAAGAGCTGATAATAAATATGAGGAGTAAGTAAAGAGTTTATAGGTGTACACTGGAGAAGACTTAATAAATAGGAGCAGCTTCCTTTGGTGAGGATTGAGGAGTGAGAACAGGAACTGACAGGAATGAATTTAAATTGGGTTGTTCAGAAAGATACTAAACAATTTGAGGGTTTTTTTTTTTATTATTTACACTTTTAAGAAAAAAAAAATACTGTGGTTACTGTGTAGTGAAGATGACGTAAATATAATTATCTAGGTGAAGGCCCAGAAGAGAGGATTTTCAAACACAGAGCAAAAATGACAATGGAAATAAAGAGGGACAGTGGAAACAGCCATTTTTAAGATGAAGTCCAAAATCCATTTCAATAATGCCTTCTTGTCAGAGCATCTAATGTTCTTTCAGAGCTCTGGGATGGACCTTCAAAATTGCAGATATTATAGCAAGAGCTTTCTAGTGCTCTGTAAACAAGTTGAATACTCTACTGTAATCGAAGGCTATGAGATCATGTAGATACAGAGATTTAAATGCTCTGTGTCTACCCATAGACAGTAATGAAGGGAACACTGGCTTTGACAAAGTCACATAAATTTGATTAGGATGTTTGTCAAGTATATATGCTCTCTCCACAGATTCTGTGTGTATGTTCAGGCTCAATACGAAGACTAATACTATGGATTTTGACAGGAATTCAGAGCAACTAGTTCCTGGTATGCAGATTATCAAACTCATATGTGAGGGTACAAAAATAAATTAAGGATGTATTAGGAAATAAAATGAAAGAAGTCTGTCTTATGAAATCTTTTACTTTTGAACGTTTGCTGAACGTTAGTGTAACCTAAATGTAGTGTTGATGTGGAAGTTACATGATGAGGTACAGCACTTTGGGTATCTAAGGATGCGTTAAGGAAGAAGTCTGCCAAAAGCTGACTACTGTACATACAAAGTGCAGAATATGAACATTATGGAAATTTCTTAACTTTTTAATAAAACTTAAGATCCAATTGTTGAGATCAGCTTGTGTTCTTAATTACGATGTATGGCATAGATTCATAGACTATGAAGAAATATAAAGTGAATAACATTAATGATCCTAGGCTTGTCATAAACAGCTGCAGGAAGAAACAATTAATAAGTACTTTAAAATCTCATCTGTCAATTTACTTTATTAGGTAAAATAAATTTCAGTGGGCTTACAGCAGGATACAAGTATATGGAGCTGGTTATCTTCTATGGACTAATGGAGAAGTGTTACCGGGATAGAGGGGCAAGTATTTTCATACTTCTGGAAAGGCACAGGTGGGATGACTGTATTCACTTTTAGTCAACAATGCTCTGAAAGTGGAGGTTCCTGTGGGAATAGGAAAGGGTACTTGTATTGTCAAGAGGAAAAGGTCACTTACGAGGAGACTGAAAGACAGTGGCTTGTTTACTGCAGCAAATGGAGACCAATTTATAGAAAGAGGTTTGATAAACAAGGGAAAGGAGAGGAGGACACTGAAGTCAAGGGACGTCGTTGATACAAAAATAAATGCTGTTAGTCAGTCATGAGTGAACATAGTTCTGAAATTTCAGAATAGGTTCATAAGCATTGGATCAGCAAGATTTTGCAGTATTCTTTCAGGCAATGTGAAAAAAAGCCAAACTATTTTTAACACCAGGCTTGATAAATTTTATGAAAGAAAGGAGAGGATTTACACGTGTGACTTGAGGCTTCTTTTCTGATTTTTCCTGTGATTGCAAATGTAGTGTTAAGCCTTGATAATGTGTAACTCGCCAAGCATTTCTTACCATCCACCAAAGGAAGATATCCTAGATCTACATGGTAATTGAAAACGTATAGGATGAGTTCCATAGAATTGATAAAATTTATTTTGGATACCCAGTATTTTAGTATGTGATGTTTTGGTGTGTTTTAGATCTCACAGAGAAGACTATTGTTTAAATTATAGTTTGTTGACAAATGTTCAGTTAGAACTTCCTGAGAGTGTCTTACAGATACATAAGTTTCATTTTTGGTAGTAGTATATGAGAAAAGGCAACAATGTATTGCTTTGGTCTATAAGTTGCAGTCTGTACATATGTAGTATCTTTGGGAATTGATTGCATAAAATAAATATTTTATAACTCTTTCTGGGGGATTTGTGTATTGGTGCATGAGGCCATAAACCATTGGGTAGTAGTGGAAACATGTTCTGGACTTTGTGTATTCAGTGAAGGGAAATAGATACTATTCCAACAGTGACTGGAAGTAGAAGTTTAGAGAGAAGACTATTGCTGTGTGTGGTAGAAGTTAGAAGGGAAGAATATCTCTGTGTGTGGTAACATATGAATTGTTGGCTTGCTGGATTGTTGTGTACTGTCCCCTTTGGGACAGAGGAGTGGGAGGGAAATCAACTAGGAAGAGCTATAAAAATGGATCTAGCACAGCTAAGCAGAGTGATGAAACATTTGCATGGAGTAAAATATATTGTTGTTCTGAAGATTCATTGAAAATGAATTGTGTTGGGGTGTTACTTTGAGTGTGGATTTTGTTTTTTCTCTGGATCTAGGCCAAGTCTGGGAGCTTCAGCCAAAATGTGGAATTCCTCAATTTGCTGCCTAAGAGGGGTCCTAATGCCTTCTCAGCCTTCTGTGAAGCTCTACGAGAAACCAAACAGCAACATCTGGAGGCAGTGATCTTGAAGACAGCATCCAACCTGAGCCATGGGATTGCAAGGGTACAACAGTTTTTAAAAAAGATAAAAGGGATGGATTGCATTTCAGATTGGGTTTGGGCACAAAGTGATCTTTTTCAAGTGGGAAAAAAAATCATTTCTGAGGGACAGGATGGGTTTTCATTGCAAATTGAAACTTGTAGTAGCCTTAGTAAAAGTAGAGGAGAAGGAAGTTGGGAAGAAGAGGATTTTTGCACAGAATCATAGGCTGGTAGATGTTGGAAGGGACGTCTGAAGGTCATCCAGTAAAGCCCCCCTGCTCAAGCATGGTCACCTTGAGCAGGTTGCCCAGGGCCATGTCTTTTGAATGTCTCCAAGGATTGAGACTCCACAACCTCTCTGGGCAACCTCCTCCGGTGCTCAGTCACCCTCACAGTAAACAAAGTGTTTCCTGATGTGCAGGGGAAACGTCCTGTGTTCCAGTTGGTGCCCACTGCCTCTTGTCCTGTCACTGGGCACCACTGAAAAGAGCCTGGCTCCATCCTCTTTACACCATCCCTTCAGGTTTTTATACATGTTGGTAAGATTGCTATGAGCCTTCTACAGGGTGAACAGTCCCATCTCCCTCGACCTTTCCTCAAAGGAGAGATGCTCCAGTCCCTTCATCATCTTTGTGGCCTTCTGCTGGGCTCTCTCCAATATGCCTGTATCTCCCTTGTACAGAGGAGCCTAGGACTGGACACAGGACTCTGGGTGCAACTTCGCCAGGGCTGAGTTCACCTCCCTTGATCTGATTTGCTGGCGACATTGCTCCTAATGCAGCCCAGGATACCATTACCCTTCTTTGTGGCAAGGGCACACTGCTGGCTCCTGTTCAACTTGGGGTCCACCAGGACCCCCAGGTCCTTTTCTGCTAAGCTGCTTTTCAGCTGGTGGCCCCCAGCATATATTGGTGCATGGGGTTGTCCCTCCCCAGGCACAGGACTCTGCGTTTCTCTTTGTTGAATTGCACAAGGTTCCTGGATGTTCTTACATCCAGTATATTCTTAACTGATGTGTCATCAAGAACCCTAAAGCTGCAAAGAAAATATTTTCTCTGAAATCTTACGATTTAGTTTTCAATACGATTTTCTGAAGTAGAAAGCTACTAAAAGCTAGCCTTGTCTGTTTAGGAGAGAGGGCGTTTCTTTATTATGTCATTTTTATTTTCCCCTTTTTCACTATCTGCAGTTGTTAGCATTGGACCAAAGGAAGAATTTAGTAAAGATTCAGGATCGTCAGTGCATTGACAACAATGGAAACTTGCAATAAACATATTTTATACAAAGGAAGGAAGAAAGACTGAGTATTTTTGAGCAGAGATGTTCCCTTATTAAAATGTGGGATTTATTAGACTACCCTTTCTATTCTTTGTTTTCAGTTGTGCTTTACTGTACAAACAATGAAATCTTGAAAGCAAACAAAAAGATAGGAATCACTAGACAGATCAATTTTTGGCAAAACCAAGGAGGATATGATGATCTCGGTGTCAGGTTTCCAACCTGGGGATTTGAGTAGAAGTGTAGAGATGAGCAAATAAGGGAGGGAATTTTGCATTGACAGAAAATGCTGGTGCTGTCTTGTCATGATGTTTCATTTGGATGTGAACAATAATATTATTTTTTAAGTCATGTATATGTGTATGTAAATACATGCATTTTTGTTCCATGATACCTATGGGCTTGTATTTTAGAGAGAAAAAAAGAGCTGGTTTGTGCTCCTCTTTCATGGATTTATTTGATCTCTTGTAGCTTGAACACTGTTGTGGATCAAATTTTCCATTCCCTGCCAGTGAGTCATGTAATTCAAAGAGACCACGCTGGATTGGTGAGTTGTACATGACACCATAAATACTTGATTGGCTATCTGGTTAGTTGCTTCTAATTTCTTAATACTCTCTTAATTCAATTCTAGATATAAGCTTGCTACCACTTTGTATTACTGGGATGAGCAAACTTGACAGTGAATGACTATATTATGACCATATGCAAGCTGCAGAATTGGGCTAGGAAATGAAAGTGAAATAGCATATTGAACCCAATCAGTTTCTAGTCAGCTTCATTTATCCTTAGAAATTTTGTTGCTAAACAGTACATGTCAGTAAAATTTTAGATTTTTCAAAGATTTTCTTCTTTGTTTAAGATTTGTAATAGAGTTTAATTGAAGTAGAGCTGTGAAAAGATACTGATTTGGGGCAGTATTCCTTAATTTAGACTTCCTTCTTGGCAAATAAGTTTAAGTGCAAGGCCTTATATACGTTACATGGGCCCAACATAAATTTCTGTAGCTTCTCTCAAGTGCAGTGAATCAGCTTTTATCTAGCAAGCGTTTGTGACTTAGATCAGGGAACTAGTTGTTGGAATGAATCTTGCTAGTTTTTATGTTGCCTCTGGGAATGCCTCATGTTCCCAAACCACAGCTTTAATTGTGTGCTGGCTGCTAGAAGCTCTCTCTGGTGTTAGAGAACAAGTGTCTAGATTTTGAAGGCTTTTTTCTATTTAGGTGCAGAGGATTTAGGGTTGGGGTTTTTTGGTTTTTTTGGAGCATATGTTCCCCCATTCAGGAGAACCATGTCTCAAAAGGCTGAAAAAGGATTTCAAAGGAGATCATGAGTGTCATTACCTCCCTTTCTTCAGGACAGGGGAGTGTTTGTCTGCAAATGGCAAATAGTTTAGATTATCATTCCCCTCATCTGCTATTACACGGAGGAAAGGGCTGTTCAGAGACAGATAAACTAAAAAGGACATTGCACTTTAGGAAAGCTAGAAATGTCTAGTTTGATCACTTATGCATGTGTTCAGCAAAAAATAAATAATTGTATCCAGTGAGCATGGGAGGCCTTTCATAAAAGGAAAAGCACTATTCTATTTGAATATTTCTAGCAATGGTGGTTTGTAAATCTAACTGTGAAAGGAATAGCATACTGTATAAAATGACAGAAGGTACATGGATCTGATTTTAGATGAGAATTTTTCATACTCTGTAGGTACAACCAAATTTACTAGGCCTTAGATAAGACTAACCCACATACAAGACAAAAAAAAATTGCCAATTAAAACTATAAACAAAAATAAGTATGCCATTCCAGTACTTTTGGTTTTTCTGCTGTTTCATTGTGTATCTGACCAAGTAAAATTTTTAGAGGAATGAATAGCATAATACTGTAATATCCTGAAAACCACACACTTCAGAATTTGCAAGCTACTACCTTAATGTAGAGGCTCTGTAGTTGGAACTTTTTATTGACATGTTTGTTTTGCACAGAACCAATTGAACATTCCTTGGATAATGGAGACGGTCCCCCAGTTCCTCCAGTGAAGTACTGCACTCCTGAATTTTATCATGACCATCAGCATTTGGTGAGTAGTTGATAGAGAAAAGGTCCTTAAGACGTGAAAGACGTGTGGTGTTTGGATATGTCAACTGAATATGTGCTACAAAAACTTGAGTCGAAACACATGCTTCATTGAGATGCAGATCAGTGTTGTGCTATTTGTGTAACTGAAATGTTACCAGTCGTATTCAATTTGATGTAGTTCTCATTTATGAGCGTCAAGAAATTCTGCGACGTTCTGTAACTCTATACAAATCTCTGCCTCTGGAATTAGCTCACGAAGAGCTTCATGAAATGCCTTCTCTTCTGTTGATCGGTGTAAGCTGTCAATATTATTGCCTCATATTTATTTGCCTGCATCCTCATCTCCTTCTGTGTGATGACACACCCTGCAAATGACTTTAAGATATGAGAACTGTGTTTCAACTGGTAGTCACAGTCTTGGCTGTTATAATTGCCAACTGTTCCCAGAAGAGTCTGTCCTTAGTCTCAAGAACCAGATCAGGATTCTGTGCTGGGTTGTACTCAACCTGAGTTCTTAATTTTCTGCAGCATTTGAGGTTATGTAGGTAGTCTAATTACTTTTTGTTTATTCTGTTTGCAAAGCATAGGTTGAGGTAGGGTGGGCTTAAGGAAAAAAAATTATTTTGTATTGTGGGGCAGATGCTTTATTAGGGTTACACAATGTGCTACCAATTAATGTTTCTGTCACAAGCTCTGTGTATGGCAAAACAGATTTAATTTTTTTAACTGTGTATTGGGGAGACCTAATTAGGCAGCATCAATGTGATCTGTCCTTGGTTCCTTTTACATCTGTGCCTGGATACACTCTATTTGATATGTTCCTTTGGTATTAAATTTAATTTCCAATTTACAGGAGTGTTAGAAACTGATTTACTATTGATTAGTTGTTGTTAGAGAGGGAGGGGCAGAGAGGGAACTTAATTTGAAGACACCCCTTGTAAATTAGTTCTTTCCCTGTTAACCTCTTTTGGCAGCCACATCACTTTCAGAATCAGTCACTGACAATCCCTTGCTGTTACAGTTGCACTCATGGTATTTTACATCTGTCTCTGCTACCTACAGCAATTAAGAAATATTATCTAAATTTTACATAATCTTGTGCTAAGGGCTTTGATGGGGATGATGGAAATACACGGGGCTGGGGTGAGGAAAGGGAAAAAAGTTAGCAAGACCTAATTCACAGCTTGAAATATATAAGCTGTGTTTCTTCTAAAACAAGAAATAAGGCAAGCTAGTATAACATGTTAATAGCAGTGTTGTAGGATCATCAATTGTGGAGACTTGCAAATGCAATTGTCTTTGAGACCCTTTGCAAGGCAAACATTTGGTTTATTTATTTTAAAAAATTGACAAATCAAAGCAACAAAAAACTTGAAAAATTTGACGTCTATTGTTTTTGTGCCTTCTCAATCAAGAAATTCTGGTATGTGGGGATTGCTGTTTTACTCTTAATGCTCCATTATTTCCTTCTGTAGTCTAAATTTACCAATTTTAAATCTTCTCAGGCATATAAACTGGTATCAGAGCCCCGAGGTTTAGCACTTATTCTCAGCAACGTCCATTTCAGCAGTGAGAAGGATTTGGAATATCGCGCAGGGGGAGATGTGGACTGTGCTTCCCTGGAGATGCTTTTCAAGCATCTTGGGTATCAAGTGACTGTCTTTCATGATCAAACTGCACAGGTAAGAGGGATCCCAGTACTTCACAACTGGATGGCAAGTATGGATGATAGTTTGTAACTGTTAAATGAACATCTTAAGGGTTCCCTTTGGTATAACTAAGCTTGGAAAGGAAATTGTGCATTGTCAGTTATGAATAGAAAATAAAGCTAAATGAGATGATGTCTGCTAGCATACTGACAAATATGAAAAAGCTTGGAAGGTAGTGGACTTAATGGAAAGTAGGATTACAAAGGATCAGAAGAGGTACTACTCTAGTCTGACCCCTTGTAGTGCAAGGGGCAAGAATTTCTAGACCACACCTGGCATGTGTGCTAAAACCACAAATTAATAAAGTCTCTGGTTTACTCTAGATTAACTTTTAGTATAGCAGAATACTGGAAAAGTCTAACTTTGCAAATACTTGACCTAATCTTTGCAAGTGTAAGTGGTGTGTTCATGATGTGCTCGGAGTCAACTGCCATCCTATTTCTCAGTCTTCCAGTATCTGTGCAGTTAAGTTCCACTCTTTCAGTCTTTGCTTTGCCAGAGAAATAGTTATACTTCACTTAGGAAAATTGGTAATGTTCCATAGCTGACTGAATCAAGCCACTCTTTCCCTAGGAATGCAATTGCTGCCCTCTCCAGCCTCATTTGTTCTCACTCCTTTTAAATCCCTATGAAACCAAGTGTTACAGAACATGTTAAAGAGTGTTTTATTCAAGAAGGTAGCTTTTGCAATACTATAATAAGACCTTTGCACCTGCCATGTTGTCAGAGTTCCTAAAGTTTTGCACTGTGAATTGTTTTGATCACTAGCGTTTGAATGCCTGAAGTACCAGAGCATGTATCTGTTAAGTTGCTCCAATGTCCCAGCCAGACTCGTGTCAATGTAAAACCTCTATAAGATAACAGTTGATTTCTCCTGTGTTGAATCCATATATATCAACTCAGATACTTGCTGCGTTCCCCAATTGGCCAGTATAGAAATGTAGATGTCCTAAGTGATTCCTGCTTCACAATCTTATACTTAGGACTGAATATTGCATAAAAGAAGAATGTTTTGCTGGTTCTTTAAATGGAACACGTCTTTTGTCCTGTAAATTTGATGTAAATAGGATTAAATTCATAACGGGAGGACCATTTTTGTTTTTCCTATACACTGACCCACTTCCTCTGTGCAAGTCTGGAAAGCATTCTTTTTCTCTCTTCCAGGAGATGCAGAATGCGTTGGAGAGATTCTCTAAGCTGCCAGATCATCAGGATGTGGATTCCTGTATTGTAGCTTTACTTTCCCATGGTGTGGAGGGTGGGGTTTATGGCAGTGATGGCAAACTACTACAGGTATATTCCTGTGACCTGATGTGGTGGTGTAGGTTATATCTTGGAAAGTAACTATGGAAAGAAGAAAAAGGTGGAGAGGGGAAAAAAAAAAAGTGAGAGAGAAGGTGAAGTGATGAGAGACTGAGGATTTACGTTTTTTAAAAAGAAAAAAATAACGGCTTGTGGGAAGAAAAGGGAAGGAGTCTGTCTGAGAGGTCTGTAAGATAAAAAATAGCATAGAAATAGGGCAGGTAGGAGAAGTTATTTCATCTTCTCTTTCTTTACAAGTACTAGGTAGAGTGCATAAACTCAAACTAGTAGGAGCTGGGGGAGAAGTGGGGGGAGGGATGTCTTTGTCACACAGTGAGTTTAGAGATAAAGGAGAAAATACTAAGACTGGTGAGGTAATAACCAAAATACAGGGAAGCAAGGTGAGACTTGGTTTGGCTTACAGGAGGCTGCTGTAAAAAATATTTATCTTCTTTCTTCTCTCAGTTGCAGGAGGCTTTCCGGCTCTTTGATAATGCAAACTGTCCAAATCTCCAGAATAAGCCCAAAATGTTCTTTATTCAGGCCTGCCGGGGAGGTGAGTGCCCAAATACTAAAAGACATGTATTTGGCATGCCATTAAGGCTCATTTTACACACATACACACCCTCACATTCAACTTGCTGTCAACTCTCCTCTTTGCTTCTCTCAGGTGTAAGTGGGACCCATATTCACCTCCCTCTGCCCTGCTGCTGCCACTGCATCTGTTGCTCTGTAAGTGTATTTTGCTCTGCATGAGGTGTGTGCATTGACTTGCAGACCCCAGAGCACCTTAGTGATATAAAGCTCTATCATATCCCACTCATATATCGAGCCTTTCTCTTGCCATGCCTGCAGTAGGGGGAGTGGGGCCTCTGGTGCATCAAATTGCAGCACAGCATGGAGTGGTTCACTAGCACTGGAGTCTTGTCTGAAGTCTTGTCTTTTTCTTGATCCTGGATATGTTGTGTCTCTTGTGTTGCTGTCTCTCAAGCCATCAAAGTTGGCTCCAAGTCTTCTTTTATTTTTATTTTGCTTTACCATGTCCTGCTTTCAAACTCCAAATGGCCTTTCCTTGCACCCTTTTCCACATAATATTGTAATAATTGAATTCTTTTCTGGATTCTCATAGATTGGTTCTTTTTCCACTCTCTCCATTCCTTTTCTTTTTTTTTTTTCCAATTCTTCTATTCGTTTTCCCTCCTTATGTAAATAAACACATCTGTAACTAACTACCTTTCAGATCTGCTAATAACCAAATTTTTTCCTAAAGTGTTTGGACTTTGAGATCACTGTGAAACTGCAGATATTCCAAAGAGAAGTTCTGTCTTAGAAAGCTTTGCTTTTTCCCTTGTGATAGAGAATTTTTTCTAGCGTGTATGCTTCTCCCCCTTCTTTCCCCTTGTTCCCTGCAATTGTCTCCCTTCTTTTTCATTTTAAACTGAGCGTTATAGTTTGTTCTCTAGCCAAGAGAGTGTTTCACCTGTTACCTACTCATGTTTAATCCCAATGCAGAGAAAAACCTAAAGTCTACATGAAGTATTCTAGGTATCAAAAATATTTGATCCTTCTAAGCATTTGGAAATACTGTAATGTGCGTGTTTACAATATGAATTAAATGTGATTGCTTTCCTTTATGTTACTGAACCTTTAGATACTCTTGAACAAATGTGAATATGCAGACTCACAATAGTGTGGAGATAAATTTAATAAGCCAGAATTGGCAGTTGACATAATTAGGTAATTAGATTTATTTGACTGCAATGTTACCACAATGGGTCTGTTCACACCAACAAATCAGGCTTGGCCTTCCGATTCCCAAAAAGGTTTCAGTTAAGAAAACTATGCAAAATGCTGCAGAACTGGGATACTGCAGTAGGCAAAGGATTGAGACTTGAGCAACTGAAAGGGAAAAATCTTTCTTTAATTAAAAAAAAACAGCACAAACCTGCCTTTTTTAACCTCTATTTTAAATCTTTATTAATAGTTGGAGGGGAAAGCTAGTTACAAAGTAATTGAGCTGTCAACAAAAACATGTGCCTTTTCATGTTAGCATTCAAAGGTCTAGCCAAGACATTTATTTTTTTTAAAGCAGCGTTTAAAAGACTATAAATAGCATAGACAATTTTAGATTAGTAGTCAATCTCTCTATGGCATGCAAATTAGCTGGAACCAGTTGAAACAAAATGAGAAATGCATAGGTTACTCTTTTTCCCTAAGTTTATGTAATAAGTTTATGTAATAATCTGCTATTAATGATGCATAAAAAATGTAGATAAAGAAGAGTTGGTACAGTCTACTTAATTTCCAAAGAGCCTTTGGCAGGAGCCTACTAAAGATTTGAAGTAGTCAACCTACAGTCATGGATCAAAACCCAGTGGCAACAGAAACCAACAGGAGGAGACAAATAGTCAGATTTCACTGTGACACGAGACTTTGAAGCTGTTTAATGTCTGTGTTTAATACGGTAGTTGATCCAGAAAAGTGAAGAACTGTGGTAAATAATGACAAATAGGTATTTGGCAGTTATTTAAATCAATTGGGAAAATGGCTATCTGGGACCTTCAGTAAAATTTAAACAAAATAGATCAAATTGGGTGGCAGTTATTGGTGATATAAATTAGAGGTTAAGTATACAGAGGATTATCTTGATAGGCTTAGTGCTTTACACTTTTTAATTATTTTGCTAAGAGGAATAGAATGGTCTTTGAAGACAAAGGCATGAGGAAGATATCTAATTCTGAAGCTTCAGTTAAAAAGGTTTTGACTTTATACATTATGGGGTGACGACAGTGTGAATAATATAACTTGACTGTAAAATTACCTGAGTCCTATCTGAAATAGCATACACTGTGAGCCATACTCTGAATTTTTAAGATACAGAACTAAAAGGTTTTGGAGAAGTGTGATAAAAGGCATGAAAAAAAATGTGGTTAAAAATGGGAAAATTTGCATTTCTACCTTAAAGAGATGATGAAGGAACTTGATGGAAGTACTCATTAAATTTTGAGCTATGGAGCCTTAATTATAGGCTATATCTAGCCAGTCAGACAATCACATCCTTCCTACTGCTGCTTTTATTTTGAAGGAAAAGAATAACGTTGCTGACTTACGAACTGACCATTTCCTGTGCATAATTACGAGATGCCACTAGTGCCACTCCGTGTAGAAGGGTTAGAAATCCAAATGCATTTATTAGGCACAACCTGGCAACAAAAACCTAGAGCCATCGTAACAGGAAGGCCTCTGAAGTGGACACATACACCTCCTAAGACTAGAATCTGACCCACACTGTTAGGAAGTAAGTAGAATAGTAGATTCTCATAACAAAGGAACAAAAGGGCAAAATCATATACAAAAAGAGTAAACTGGTTTTATTTTTTTATTTTAGTTTTATTTATTTTAGTTTTATTTTTTCTTACAACATAGTTGGACTATAAAAGTTATTGCCACTGAGCAGTTAGTCTAGGTTAAAATGGAAACTCTGCATAATGTAAACAAGCCATTGAGAATATCTACATTTGTCATAATACATACTAATGAATCCTGGAAAGGACATTAAATGTTCTCCAGGTTTTAAACTAATCTCCATGTGCTGGAGTTCTCTCTGTCATGTTTGGAGTTGAAGTATTTTGCATTTAACTGTTGCATAATTTATGCCTTTGATTGAAACAAGTAATATTATAGCCAGGATTTAGAACTAGGTGAGATATTTGGTCCATGTTTTCTTGGTGTCTTGGAGGTAGACCTTAGCAACTAAAATTACAGCTCTCATTTGAGTTCTGCAATAAGTAGGTAGTTAGCATTGCAGAAAAGACTAGACATTTTTGGACATTTCTAAGGTAGGTAAAAGTGGAACATAGTAACTTTAGGGCTAGGCATCAAATCCTTCCAGGCATGGTGAAGAACTATCAGAAACTTCTTTGCTTTCTGGTTATCCCATGATCTGTATAGGAAAGAAGAGGGTGGGGGAAATATAAATCAGCATGCAGAGTAATAGTCATGTTAGGCTGAAGAGGTTCAGCACTTATCTGCATTTGTTTGTGCAGAAGAACATCATTCAGATGAGTTTTAAAAACAGCTGAAAAAGCTTAAATTTCATGCAAAAGCTTTCAGCTTGACGGTAGTTCTGGCATTGCTGACTAAGGAAGTACAGAAAAACTACATCCAGTAATTCAGGATAATTTCCTCTTTTTTTTTTTTTTTCCTTTTCTGCCCCTCCCCCTCCTTGTTTATTGCCCCCCCTTAGATGAGACGGACCGGGGAGTGGATCAAAGAGATGGGAAAGAATGGTCAGATTCCCCAGGCTGTGAGGAAAGTGATGCAAACAAGGAAGAAAATCTCAAGCTGCGTCTGCCTACATGCTCCGATATGATCTGTGGATACGCTTGTCTGAAAGGTACTGGGGAGAAGCCCTAATTATTAGGGCATAAGGAGTTTTTATGTGTCTGTGTTCCCAGAATCGTCATCATACTTGCTTTCTTCTCAGGCACTGCGGCCATGCGAAACACCAAACGTGGATCCTGGTATATTGAGGCTCTCACCTCTGTGTTTGCAGAGGATGCCCGAGACACTCATGTGGCTGACATGTTGGTGAAGGTGAGCTGGAGTGTCTTTCTTCTCCATCACTCACTCGGTTTCTGAAGAGCCTTTCAGTGCTTCAGATTGATAGTATTAATCTACTATTAAAGTAATTGTTCTTGCCTTGTTTGTAGCAAAATTATGACTTCTTTTCGTATTTAAATACATATATATATATATATCATAGAATCATAGAACTGTCTAGGTTGAAAGGGACCTTTCAGATCATCAAAGCCAACCATCAACCTAACACTGACAAAACCCATCACTAAATCATGTTGCAAAGCACTATGTCTACCCATCTTTTAAATACCTCCAGCGATGATGACTCCACCACTTCCCTGGGCAGGCTGTTCCAATGCTTGATAACCCTTTCAGTGTAAAAAATTTTCCTAATATCTAATCTAAACCTCCCCTGGCACAACTTGAGGCCATTTCCTCTTGTCCTATCACTTGTTACTTCGGAGAAAAAACGATGCCCACCTCTCTACAATCTCCTTTCAGGCAGTTGTAGAGAGTGATAAGGTCTTCCTTCAGCCTCCTTTTCTCCAGGCTGAACAACCCCAGTTCCCTCAGCTGCTCCTCATAAGACTTGTTCTCCAGACCCCTCGTCATCTTTGTTGCTCTTCTCTGGACCTGCTCCAGCACCTCAATGTCTTTTTTGTGGTAAAGGGCCCAAAACTGAACACAGTACTCAAGGTGGGGCCTCACCAGTGCCGAGTACAGGGGGATGATCACTTCCCTAGTCCTACTCACCACACTATTCCTGATACAGGCCAGGATGTTGTTGGCCTCCTTGGCCACCTAGGCACACTGCTGGCTCATGTTCAGTTGGCTGTCAGCCAACACCCCCAAGTCCTTTTCAACCTGGCAGCTTTCCAGCCAGGCTTCCCCAAGCCTGTAGAGCTGCATGGGGTTGTTGTGACCGAAATGCAGGACCCAGCACTTGGCCTTGTTGAACCTGATATCATTGGCCTCAGCCCATCGATCCAGCCTGTCTGGATCCCTCTATAGAGCCTTCCTACCCTCGAGAAGGTCGACACTCCCACCCAACTGGGTGTCGTCTGCAAACTTACTGAGGGTGCACTTGATCCCCTCGTCCAGATCATTGCTAAAGATCAAAAATCAATAATATCATTGATAAAAATCTATGTGTATATAGATATTTATATACAGTTCCGCAGCAGTTTAACCAAAGTAAAAATGCTGTTTCTTTTACTCTTCCACTTTGCTTGTGTAGACGTGTGGTGAATTTATGAGAAGAATTAATCTGGCTTGCCAGGAATTACTTCTCTTGTGTAGAAATAGGGTTTTTTTTTTTTCAGGTAGATTCGTTCCCTGAACAGGTTTACCACATAGTTGCACAAGCACTTGCACTCACATAAGGTAAAGATTAAGAAAATGAGGGAAGAGGGAGTGAAGACAGGAGAACGACCATGACAACTTGAGAGGCTTGGAACTGCACCCTAGTTCTTTATTCTTCTCGTAATTTAGAAAGACAATACATAGGGTACTACTTGATAAGTTAAACAGAATAATCTATGAGTACAGAAAGCAATGACATTTTTCTTACTTCTGTCTTCTTAATCCTTCCAGTCACTTTATTTTTTTTAATCTCACATCTAGGTGAATAGGCAAATCAAGCAACGAGAAGGCTATGCCCCAGGCACAGAATTTCACCGCTGCAAGGAAATGTCAGAATATTGTAGCACTCTCTGTCGGGACCTTTACCTGTTTCCTGGCTATCTGCCAGGAAAATAACCTGCCAGCTATTTTTGAAGAGAGATACTGCCAAAGCTGAACTTCGAGTATGGATTGTCTGTGTTTTCATTCTTGAGGACTGTGGTATCAGATGTGCAAACAAGGAACACTTGTTTATATCTGGCCAGTCCAATTCTTGATGTCTTCTTCTAAAACAATCTGGCAACTTTCTTTGTAACCTGATTCAGTTCATTTTTTAACATTCTAATATCCTGACTTACTCCATATGTATAGAAATTGATGGAAAGAGGATCAGCACTGGAACAGGAAAAAAGTGGGAACATCCTTTGGAAGGAGACATAAGGACGTTTGTAAGCAAAGTGAACGTAAGAAGGGAAACAGACTATTCGTACAATCTTTTTAGAAGTCGAGCCTTTCTGAAAGGAATATTATTCATAAAATGCTATTTATCTTGAATTTTAAAATGTTTTAAATGCTTTCTACCTGATTCTTCATGTAGGACAGTCAGCTCCTGTGCATATTAGAAAAGGGCTCCCCTGTGAAGGAGAATCCTTCCCGTCTCTAAAAAGGAAGGTTGATGTTTTCAGTGCTTGACACTTTTCTATCCATCTTGATCACTTAAAAGTCTATTTTTGCACATTCCTTCAGTAGCCAAGTGGTTAAGAGACATCCCAGGTTATCAATAAAAGAGGATACAGAATTTTTATACAGACAAATAAGCCTCCATAAACTGCCCCAGAAATAGTTTTGAATCTAAAAGTTCTAGATTGGCTCCCCTTAGTCCCAAGAGTGAACTGCATGGAATATTACTGTTGAGGAATTTGTTTGCCATGGTGCCTGTGTGTCACAACAGGCATAGCATTAAATTAACCAGCTTCTCAGGAGTCTATAAATTGCACTGTACAACTGGATCCATGAAACCCTACAGCCTTGTACAAAAGGATCTTTTGTCTTTTGTTTAATTAACAAAAATATTCAAGGCAGCTCTTTACAATCTAAGCGTGTTGCTTGGATTATTTATCACTGCAGGTTTTTTCCCTTTTAAATGAAAGGGAAGAGTTTCATATTATTACCTTATCAGGTGAGTTTTCTTTCTTTAGCCATGATCATTTAAGGCATTTGTTCAGCTAATACTGTGTGGAAAGTGTCATTTCAACTGGGCAATAAGAAATGTTGTGACATAGTCCATCACTTATTTTGGAAATTTTTTACACAGTCTCTTCATGCTGTAATTTGTCTCTTGCTTGTTTCCAGTTGCAGTTACTCCCATTTGATGTGATGTGGGAGGTGGGCATTGTTCTCTTTTTGTGGTAGAGCCTAAATCCTGCTGTACTGGGTTACATGTGGACTACAGTCTGTTTACCTGACTCTCGATCTTCTTCATTTTGTAGCAGTAAATTGGCATTGTTCCTGGCTTACTCTTTTTATGTAAGTGTGGCTTTTAAAATATTTTTTCAGGATAGAATTATGAATAGGAAGCACAAAGGGATACGGAGGGAGGCTGGAAAACTAGGCATGTGCTTTTTTTTATTGTTCTGCCTGGGAAAATGAAGGCTGTGTGTCCTCCAGCTGACAAAGGTGCAGCATTAACATGCATCTTGCACTTATCTTAGCTACAATGCGATGAAGAGAACAAGGATCATGCTTGCCAATTGGTGCCTTATTCCAAAGTTTAAGATACCAGTTTAGGGTCTGTTGTACCTCCCTGGAGTATAAACACTTTCTTCCTGAGTGCTCTTTGAAATGGTGCAATATTTTACAGATACGTATGTTGATGAACCTGTCCACTCTGATGGATTAGATTCCTGTAGGATTGCATCAAGTTGCATTATCACTGCCACTTTCGTATATACTTTTTGTATACTTGTATTTACTGCCTTGAGGTGTCAAAATAAAGAATTCTGGTTTGATTAATCTGTGCAGTATCTTCCATTTGGAGACTTACACTTCTGTGAAGAAATGGAGCTGTTATACAAAGAGAATTTTGCATAATTTCTTGAGTTAGTACCTCCCAGAGGTACTAACTTTTGCACTCTCAGGTAGAAGCCTGCTACTTGCTAGCTGCATGGGCTGCCTGTGAATTTTGATAGCACCTGGACTAAACTAAAGTTAATACATTCTTTAATAGAGATAGGAGGCAGAACCACCAATTAGGAGACCAATGTGTTTCAGCATATAAAATATTTAGACTGGGAAAATTGTGGGCTTGGTGTTCTCGAAATAAGAGTTGGTGCCAAAAAGAAGGGTTCCTGAAATAAAGAAGGACTCTCAAAAAGAGGAAGGGTGCAGAAAGAAGGTAAAGGTACCAGCTGCAGGAAAGAAGAAAGAAGATCCAGGGGATCAGAGCTGCATGGAAACGGCTGCCTGGGGATGCCCAGAGGCCTTGACTTTTTATGACTTCTGACTTTTCATTACATTGACTTGTAATACCCAAGGCTGGTAACTGCAAGGAGCTGCGCAGCACAGAACCAACACAACTTTCTGTTCCACCTTCAAAGATCAGCGATGATCTCACTGCTGGCAAGAGAAGCTGAGATCTAGGTAACGCACCTGGGAGAAAGCCAGTGGGTGAGTGTGAAATAAGAAGGTAAAAGCTCTGTTCTCATTAGTTCTAAAATAAACTCCAGTAAACAGATCCAGTAGAGGCTGCCATTTATTCTTTCTCATTCATAACACCTAAAAGAGTGTTTTCTAAGTTCTCTGTTTTATGGAAAGAGTACGTTGTTTTTTCAGTAATACCAAATTCTGGTACAGAAAATCTGGTAGTAACACTAGCAGTGGAATTACAAACATCTACCTGTGCAGAAGGTGTTTCCAGTAGTACAGAAGATGAAGTAAGGAAGGTGTCTGTATTTCAGAGAAATAAGTTTTGAGCTACTTGGCATAGTTTAAAGAATAACTTTTAACATCTTGGATACCAGGGAAATGTTAACCAGTTCACATTTTGGCTCAAAACCAAAAGACTAATAAAGCCAATAGTTTTGTTTTGTGGGACAGGGAGCGAAAACAGTGAACAGGATGTAGACAAGGTATTTTACAAATCTTGAGTTGCATGAAAATCACTGTATTTATTAGTAGAACAATTCAGTAAATGAATACAATTGTAGTAATTCTAACCTGGTTTTGTTTCCCTTTTTGCCATTATGAAAAGTAATAGATGGTCAGAGGATTTGACTTTGTAAAAATAGTCGTTGATCTCCATAAAAATTAGGATGTACAGAATAGTATTGAAAGAGGGCATGCTTTCCAAAACATTAAAAGATTTAGCGAAACATCTATAAAACACCTTGTAAAATAAAATTTATGCCAAGCTGAGACCCCTAACATACACTGTACCTGTGTTGTGCGATGTGTTCTTACCATTGTCTTCAGGGTCTGAGAATTCTTCGCTATATCAGAACTAAATTATTAAGTTAGGAGAAGGAAAAGCAAGAAAATAAGATATTGTTATGTAACAGATCATCTTCATTACACAGTGATGATTTGATTAGCGTATACATACAGAAAACAGTTTCTTTTAAAGGAAAGCAATGAAACAAGAATCTCCAGAGAAGTTATAATCAACTGTTGTCAGAAGGTCAGCAACCCAAGTGAGACTTGTTTCAGTAGGCATGAGTTCTAAGTCCTGCTCAATGCAGTTTTGCCTCGTGTTGCTGCTGTTGCCAATTCTACTTGTGGAATTCTCTCTTGTGAAGGTTTCGTATTCTTTTTTTTCCCATTCAAGTGCGTTTGGTACCTTGCTTATGGTCACTGTTATGTATAATTTAGTCTCCAGACTGTAGTTTTGCATAAACTGTTACACCTGCATGCACAAATTCTGAAGCCGTCTCCTATGTAATCGACTACATCTTTCAAAGAGCTCAGAGTTGTATTCGGACTTCTCTAGCTTAAGAAAAATAACTGGAATTGCTGTGGTTTAGGCTGTTGATTTTAAAACTTTTTTTTTTTTCCTTTGTCACTCCTAAAAGTTCTGATTTTCAGCTGCAAAGTAAGGAGAAACAGTAACACCTCTCATAGGAACCATGCTTTGACAAAGGTTAGCATCACGCTGCAGTGAGAAAATATTTAGATTTGGATCTGTTAATTTTAGGTTGTAAAAAACAAAACAAAAAAAAGACCCAAAACAAAAAACAAAACAAACCACAATCTAGCTAGCTGTTAGTATTCAGTAAAGTGACTTAAAGAGTGAGGGAAAAAAGATCACACTGAGCATAGGCTTAACTTTTCTAAATTGATTTTACATAGAAATAAGCAGTTAAGAGAAATAAATAGTTAAAGAGATTTTCCTTTGCAGGTTCAAACAGTAGCAAGGCTGAGTGTGCTTCTCAGAAACAGGCAGATGTATGGAGGACACAGACGTGGCCGGCTACACAGGCTGCAACAGATAAGGCACTGCCTTCAGTGGCACCTGGCTTCAGTGCCATCAGGAGTCAAAGCATAGATACAGACAGCCACCTCACCTTCCACACCAGTCTCACCAGTTGCTGGCACCTCATCCTTACTCAGGTACACTAGACTGTCACATTTCGTGGAATGATAGTTAAGAAAAGATTTAATGAGGAGGTAGGACAGACTCTGGTGATCAGGAACAGTGCTCAGTCAGACAAGCACACTGTCCAGCCTTGGTTTCCACAAAACCAGCCCCTTTACATCTATTTCCCACTCTGTTCCTCTGCAACTCCTTTCCTGAAGTTTTGCATAATCCCACAGACTCCTGATGTTCCAGGATCCTCAACATCCCATGAACCCTTCCTGGCTGTGCTGTTGAGCAGCTGTGGCTGGTTTTAGGTATAACAAATTTGGCTAAGCATAGCTTTTTTTGTTGTCTTCTTTATTCACAGGCCATTTATAGTCAGAGATTAAGAAAAAAACCCCAACATTAACACAAGAGGAAAATATGAGATCTTTTTAAGGTAGTTCTCATGAATGAAATGACATATATTTAGATGTTAGAATATACATTCTTTTGGTGTTTCTGTCTCACAAAATGTTTCAAAATCACTTCTGAGGATGATGGGAAAAAAATTAGAAAGAAAATGGAAAAAAAGTGTCCGATGTTGGGGAATCCACTGCTTCCCTGGGGAGATTATTCCAATGGCTGATTGTTTTCATTGTGAAAAATTTTCCTGTTGTGTCCAATTGGAATCTCCCCAGAAGTGACTTGTACCCATTACTCCTCCTCTTTTCCACATGACTCCTTGTAAAAGTAAGTCTCTGTCTTCTTTGTAGCCACCCTTTAAATACTGGAACGTGGTGATAAGGTCTCCCCTCAGTCTTCTTTTCTCAAGGCTGAACAAACCCAGTTCTCTCAGCCTTTCCTCATATCACAGGCTTTCCAGTCCTTGGATCATCTTGGTGGCCCTCCCCTGGACCCTCTCCAGACTGTATAGCAAGGAGACCAAAACCGAACACAGTATTCCACCTGACAAGTGCTGAGTAGAGTCAACCTCATCAAGTTCAACAAGAAACGCAGAGTCCTGCACTTGGGGAGAAGCAACACCAATATGTGCTGGGGGCCACCCAGCTGGGAAGCTTGGACATTCTGGAGAGAGTTCCAACAATGAGCCACAAAGATGATGACGGGACTGGAGCATGTCTTGTAGAAGAGGCTGAGACAGCTGGGATTGTTCAGCCTGGAGAAGAAAAGGCTCAGGGGGATGTTGTCATTGTACATAAGGGAGGGTGCAAAGAGGATGGAGCCAGGCTTTTCTCAGTGGTGCCCAGTGACAGGGCAAGAGTCAACGGGCAAAACTGAAACACAGGAGGCTCCCTCTGAACATCAGGAAACACAGTTTTATTGTAAGGGTGACTGAGCACTGGAGCAGGTTGCTGAGACTCTATTCCTGGAGATACTCAAAAGCCATCTGGACATGGCCTTAGGCAACTTGTTCTAGATGGCTCTACATGAGCTGGGGAGTTGGGCCAGATGACCTCCAGCCTCAATCATTCTGTGATTCTGTATGGAAAAGATAGAGTGTTAGTTATGCAGTGGATGAAGGTTCGTGACGGCAGAAGGACTGTGAGAAAGCCTGTTTATTTGTGGTGAGGTATTGTGGCCAGGGCATCAGCAATAATGAGTATGCTTTAAGAAAAATTACGTTGAATCAGGACACCATGTAATTTATATAAGGAGTAATCTTCCAAGGCCTGCTAGGAGAACTTGCCCTCTCAAATGCTGACACTTCACAAAGTTGTCCCTGAAACAGGTTGTAGAATTAATCCTGCTCAAGTTGCAGGATGGTTCTCTTGTCTTTAATTTTGGCAATTTTTTATTTCCATCCCCTTTTTCCTTAGTCTCTCTCTGTTGTCAACCCCCATTCTTCCTGTGGTCCCACTGTTGACTTCTTCCGAATGTAGTGAAGAAGGATACTGCCTGAGAGAGGAGAGGGAAACCTTACCTCCTGTTAATTTACTGAGCTGTCCTGGTGCCAGGGCAGCAGAGAGATATTAAAGCAGGGAAGCGGCTGCTGAGTCCAAGCACAGACTGAACAGGAGGGGGCAGGGAGTCTCTGGTTACACTCTCCCTCGCTCTCTTTCCCTCACCAGTAACCTTCTCTTTCAGGGTGCTCTGTGGGATTTTAGCTGAAGCCTTGCGTCTGTTTTGCTCCATGATTTTGCCGTGGAGAGCAGAGGAGGAAGACATTGCCCTCAATAACCCCTACTCCACAGGACTTTGTCTCTGGGGATATGACTGGGGATGCCTCTCCAACGAAAGCGCTCCGATACCAACAAACTCTGGTGAGTACAATACCTACAGGAGAACAGAATGTTTCCTACATAATAGCTGTTCCCTTCTCTGCTTAAGGGGCTAAACACTTTCTTTGCCTACAAATAACCTTCCCTGTTTCTATTAGGAAGAATCTGTGAGAGTTTGGCCTGAGCACATGCCCCAGTAGTGTCCTCCTCCAAGAGAGAATGTGGCCGTATTCTCCTTTTCTCAGTATGAAAATGGGAATAGTTCCTAATACCTATGGGTGAAAATTTACATCACTGAATTCACCAGACAAGGTAAAAAATGCTGGAGACACTCAGGGCTGAGTCGGTAGGGACGCCTAGTCTGCAGAACTGTATAGAAATGTAGCTGCTGGTTGTGAATGAGTTTCCTTTTTCCAGGAGACCACAGATAGGGCACTGAAACCTTTCCCTACCCTTTGCTACAGTTCCAGGAAGATGTGGTTGGGATCCTGCCATGCTGGGTGTTAATGGGTGCTATGAGAGCACAGAGCATGTTGATCTATGGCATCTTTTGGGCACATCCCAGTGGAGCCTTGCACTGCTTTGCTTTATAGATATTTTGATGCAGGCTGTTGCCCCACTTTCTGGTTTAAGTACGTTAAGAGATTACTGCCAGCTAGGAGAACTAAGATATATTGCACCTCACGGGCCCTCACGCTTCTCTGGACAAGCTGAGGTAGCAGTTTGTACTGTATCTAAAAAGCAACTTCCTTTGGTAATTGAAGTCAGAATTGGCATCACACACTTCAGATTGCCTAAGGGACAGCATGAGTGGAATCACAGCCTCTAAAAATGAATGGCGGCCTGTTTGTACCTGAGTGTGGAAAGTTTGGGGAGCAGACTTCAGAGACAAATAACACTCTGTTGGGGCTGAGGGAAACCTGAAATCTCATCTTCTTTGAGCTACTGCAAAGAAAGATGGAGAAACTCTTTATGGAAGCTAGAACACCTGGTTTACTAAGGGGAATGTATGGTTGCCTTTGGGAACAAAAAGCTGAGGTGAAGACCAGGAGAGTACCTTTGAGTCCAGCATTTTCTGCCGCTAAGCCCAGCTCTTGTGTATGACATAGTGCCTTACAGATGAATGAAGAATTGTATGATCTGTATTGTGGCCATATAGCCCTATGTGACTGAAAGCTTGTTTTCAAATGCAGACTTATGTAATGAATGTAAATTTCTTAGTGCTCTACATAGGGTGTGTGTTTGTGGTGTGCCTCAGCTCCACAGTGTTTTACTGAGAATGCTGTTTGTCACTTGTCAAGTATTAACGTTGCTGGAGGAGCCAATGATTGCAGTGGAAAGGCTGGATTATGAAATATTTCATGTCTGTTGGCCTGGCTTTCTGTAGCATCCTCAGTGTCAGGATCAAGTAGAACCAACACTAGAGCATTGAGACTGGACCTAATGTATGACATAATGGGATTGTAGTGACCTGTTTGCACAGTATACAAACATGTAAGGTTTGTGAAGGGAGAACAAGGGTCGGGTTCCGAGACCAAAGATTCAAACTGAGTTGGTTTCTGAGTTGATCAAATTGCACAAGATACTGAACTGTAAGGAAATACTACAAAACTCAGCAAAAACAGTGGTAAAGAAGAGAGCAAGAGACAGCAAATATGCAGAAATAGTGAGTATGCTACTTGGGGAAAATGGCTATAATGCTTCTGTAACTGTAACGAACTCATGAATCTCTAGAATTTTCAGTTTTATATTCTTTAGAACTAGACTAGTCAGAGTATTTAGACTAGTGACAGTTTTCTTGAATGCTTGTGGGAAGACACAACTGGTATTAGATTTCTTGAGTTCAAAGAGCTCCATGCCTTGAGCCAAGGCAAATTTTTCTTTGACAAAACGTTTGTACATTACTGAATAGCTATTCAGGAGAGAAAGCAAGACAATATGCTGCATTATCTTCATTTATTCATAAATTTATCCCAAATATTTGCCACTGAGAGCTTTTTTGGCTTCTGGACAGGACAGAATTCTGTAATAAATGGTAGCCGCATGTGTCCCTCAAGTGTCTGCATGGAGAAAACCAGAATACTTAGTTCTTTAATTGAATTCAAGTCACCCACATCCCAGACAAGCTTTATGATAAGGGGGCAACTATGCTTCAAACTATTTCATTAAAGAGGTGGCTGTAAATTTGGGAATTCTTAGAGAATGATCATATACTTGAGTCCTTAGGGATCACAGGTAGAGTAGTAGCTAGTTACTGAGAGCAGCTAGTTGCTGGATCTAATCCAGGCATCAGTACTAAGTAGATGCTGAATCACTAACCTTGATGAAGGATAAATTATTTCTCAAAACATGAAAAATGAAGAACAGTTCTAAGGATTATGTAGCAAGTGAACAAGGGACTGTAATTTTGGATGTAGGTGTCTCAAGTGGATCCCAGACACTTTTGGGACTTAGCAGGTTACACCTTAAAATGCTATCTTTATGAACATACTATCAAGTGTCATCATTACCACCATCCACTCCATGCACTCAGTCATGTTAGGTTCTTCTTGTTTAGTGAGTGAACAGTAGCAAAGAGGACTTATAAACTAATGCTACATGTTAGTTTTCATACATAAAGCAGTCACTGCTCTCTGGGCGTGCTGGTCTATAGTAAAAGAGAGATGGTAGTTCATCACCTGGCTTTAAAGACTGTAGGAATGCCTGCTATTTTCTCCTGATTTAGAAAATCAATTGCAGTATCACAATCCAAAACCTAAGTCACTTATGAAGCCCTTATGCCTCAGGATGTTGGGGAAATGGTAGCCCGGGTAGTTGCTGGTCACCCTTCAAGGTCACAAATCACGTACAGAAAAGTGCTGATGAGTCAGCTGGCCATTTCTTGTCCTTCGATCCCTTCTGTGATTAAAGTATCTCTGCTTATTTATATAACATGGCCACTTTATTAAAATTTTCTCCTCCTGTCTCAGTCTTTTGCTATTTCTCTCCCATATTCTCTTTTAGCCATTTCTTTAACAGATGCTCATTACCTCTTTGTCACTTATTCTTTTAATGTTCTCTTGTTATCCTCATGTACCTTTTTCTCCCTCTTGTCATCTGCTGGGTCTCCTCAGCTTGTTTCTTTGCTGTTCCTGCTCTCAGTATATATGAGGACAAGTGTTAGGTTTCACAGCTGTGTTTTTCTCTTTGCCTTCCTCACATCAGTGCCATCAGATTCTGTTCTAAAAATATCCCGTGTGACCCTTTCCCTGTGCCGTCCCAAGGCAGTGGGGAGATTCTCCACAGCCCCCCTCTCCTCTTTTTCTTTTTGAAGATGATGTCAATCATACAGAAAGTAACGTTAGAAGGCAGAGGAGACCTGGAGAACTGAGGTCATGAGAAAGATCACTTGTGGAGATTTCTATTGCTAATTCCAAGGCTGGAGAGGACAAGAGGTGCCGAGTAATACAGGGCCAAGCTCTACAGGGCAAGATGTAGGCTGCTGACAATGACAGTAGAAAATTTAAAAAGGAATTCTTCAGTTTCTTGCTGTCTGGTTAAAAGTGCAGGCATTTAGAAGCATCACCTACTGCTACTATGGAACAATTTTAGCTTCTAATATTCAGTCTTTGTGGGGAGGGAGTCACCTCTTGTATACTGGCAGTATTTGTTGGCTCGCAGGCCGGCCCCTGCTGAAACTAACAGAGGCAAAAAGAAAAGGTCCATTGCCCATCTTCCCATAAGTCAGACTGGAATTTAGTATCTACTGAAGCTAAAGGCTTCCTCTTCACTTATCCACCATATCTACCTTGCCATCTAGTTCACCTTTCTTTGGCATCTACTGACTCAGCTCTATAGGCGTATTTGAAGATCTGCATTCATTTCTCTCCCCTCTTCCCATTAGTGGGATCACAGAATTAATACTTTGTCAGAAATTGGCTGTAGAAATTGATGATAGGGTCTTGTCCTGGCTGCATGGTCCAAATGTCTGGGGAGCTGAAAGACATTCCCCTGCAATATACACATAGAAGTGCTCCTCTTCTCTCACTGTCAGTCAGTCACTGGGCAAACAGACCTCCTGCTTTTTCACCGTGGGATTGTGCCTGGACCTTTCCTAGCTGAGGGATGGGCCGGTTTCAGCATCTTGGTGACTAACAGCATGTTTCCAGTGCCACCCAGCAAGCCAGGAGGAAGGCTGAGGAAAAGAGAAACGAGAACAGGCCTACTAACAACTAGCTTTTTCTTAAAGTAAAATGCATTTTATTTTTTAAGATTTTAGTAAGGTGGAATACACATGGCATTCATTGATTATGGATTAGACGCAGGTTAAAGGGTGGTTTGAGTATGGATTTACTTTTCCAGAGTGCCAGGCCCTAGAGACAAGCTATGAGTTCGTAGCTCTCCTATCCACCCTGTTTGCAAATAACTTATGTAAGAACATCTTCCCCAAACAATAAATTGGTGCTGAGTCCATCACTGCATGGAGAGATGTTCACAGGTGTTCACAGCTGTTTAAAATATGGGGATAGGAAATTTTCATGTATTTTGCTGCGGTCATAAGCTCCACTGTGCGACCTACGAGGTTCTTGAAGAAATTATCTCATTTCCAGTTTGTAGTGCTAGCAGACCTGGTCTTCGTAGTTCTATTCATAATTTTAGTTTGTCTGTCAGTTTTTTGGTTTTGTCTCTATCGTAGTAAAAAAAAAAGAGAGTCATAGAAAGATTTAGGTGGGAAGGGACCTTTGGCAGTATCCAGTCTGACCCGCTGCTCAGTCATGAATTTCCCTCGTTGCAAGTCATGGCTGTTGCTGCTTGCACTTTCCCTGTGCCTCTCTGTGAAAAGCGTGGCTCCATCTTGTCTATACTCTCCCTCTAGGTAGTGGCAGACAGTAAGTAGACCTCCCTCAGCCTCTTCTTCTCAGTGGTGAATAAACCCACTTCCTTCAGCCTCTCCAGTCAACAACCCAGGCTAGACTTCCTGAGATGACACCCACAGCTGCATACCAGTGCTGACCTAAATGCTTGTCCCATGGAGAAAGTTTGATTTAACAGTAACACGTGCAGCAGAAATGGCACCAAAGACTTTGCCTCCCGCTTGGTACTGCCTTTCCTGGCTGGGAGCAGCTGCAGCCTCACAGGTGCCAGTTCACAGAATCACAGAATGATATGGGGTTGGAAGGGACCTCCGGAGATCATCTAGTCCAACCCCCCCTGCCAGAGCAGGTCCACCTAGAGCAGGTTGCACAGCAACATGTCCAGGTGGGTTTTGAATGTCTCCAGAGAAGGAGACTCCACCACCTCTCCGGGCAGCCTGCTCCAGTGCTCTGACACCCTCACAGTAGAGAAGTTCCTCCTCATGCTGGAAGATGGAACTTCCCATGTCCTGGCAGGGTGCTGCAACGGGCCTTTTCTGCTGCTTGCAGAAAACCATTTTTTTTTTCACCCACTTCCAGCGTCATTCAGGTACTGTGTTCTGTTGTGAAGGTGTCCAGAATTATATGTTTTAATATGTTTTTTCCAAACAATCTGAGGTGTCCAGCTCCAAAGTGGAGATCTTGCACACCAGGAGCTAGCTGAATAGCAGTGGTGGTGTCTCTCAGCACTGCAGTTGTCTGTTCCTGAGAGAGCTGCCAACTATAACACAGTAGCAGTAAGAATATCTTTATACTTCAGTGAGTTGGTGAAACTACATGTCCCTTGCTTATAATGCTATAAAATTCATGCTTTTCCATGAATTGTACAGACCTCCTGTCCAAACAAATAAATGCCAAGGGCTGGCAGCATGCTGATCAGTCTAACTCTTGCCATTGATCTTGTGCTGTAAAAAGTAAAATAGCCTGCTTGTGTGTAAATGGGGGCATCCCACATCTGTTTGAAACCTAATAGGGTAGGCTACATGCTATAAGTTTTTTCACGTGGAAAAAGAAAGTACATCATTGTTTTGACAGCTGATACTTGCATGCTAATTTGGCAGTATAGCACATTAAATTATTTTAGACAAGTTTGGGAGTGGGGGCTATAGGGGATGGGTGGAAAGACCATGTACTAGCGTTCCTGGTATTTCAAAAATTTAAACCTGTTGCTAGTAAAATTGTCTATTCTAGTAGTAGAGAGGCAACTGGAATACAGAGGTTACTGCCCAAGCTGTACAGCAGGTGGCATACAAAGTACAGTACATGAGAAATAATGCATCAATACAGAAATGTACAGCAAATACAAATTCTCAAGGTAAACTTGGCTACTGTTGTGAACCTCCACAAAATCACAGCAAAGAACCTGGAAATGCTGGAGAGAAGCTGGCAATTTACACTACATAAAAATCAGTTGTCAATGCTTGCTTTAGTGAAGTAGCAGGATGTTGCTGCTGTTAATACTGATAGAACAGCTTCACATACCTGCATGATACAATGGTAACTCCCTTAACTCATCTTGTTAACACAGGGGGAGGACAGACATAGGCTGTTAATGTTGGAAACGACCTTGTCTGAACGTGCTTATTTAAAGTGTTTTCCTTTACTGTTAAGTGACTTAGAACTGCTTGGGGAACCAGAATTCATTGCTGGTTATCTGTATGTGAAGGCATACTATGCTTTTATAGTTAAAAATTATACAAGTCTCCACACTGACCATAGGACTAGCAAAGAGATTCTCCACAAGTTGTTACCGCAACAGACACTTCAATCTTTGGACATTGCTAAGGATCCCAGCAGGGTTAAAGGATTTGCTCACATTGTTAAAACTGAGCCATATATCTCTACAACAAATTCCTGCCTCCTGGTGAAGTATTGATTCGTACGTGTCCTTAAAGGAACCAAGTCACTGTTGGGATTGACAGTCACCCATTTCCACAAATATTTATAAAAGGTCATGGGTCAGGAATGTTTGTCTATCGGCTATTGGCATTGACAGTAGATTCTAAAAGCACAGGATAATACAAAGCAACTTCACCATACTTATTGCACAGTGCTAATGCAAATTTGAGTGGCACCTTTTCAAAGAAAGCCATTACCTGCAGCTCTAAAAACTCTGACAAATTGCATGCAGTGTGTTCTTTTCTGATTTGATGTGAGGAAACAGTTTTTAAGTTCATTACCTTGTGGACCCTCAGCTTTGTTTCAGATTGAAGTTAGACCAATTAGTTTTAACTGTGCATAGTCTAGCATACACTGATCCTGTGTAAACAACTATAGTGACTATGGATGTCTATAATCTGAGACTTGGAGCTACCCAAAGCTCTACTGGGACATGGAAGAGAACAGAATTTGCCTGAAGATCACGCACAGAAGCTGACAAAACTTTGCACTGTTAAAAAGATATTACTGGGTTCTAAACCCACTGCCTAGCTCCCAAGATACAGCAAAACAAACCTTTTCACTTCATTTCTCCGTATCACTCGTGATTTTATTTATGTCCAGCCCTTGTTGCCCTTTCCAGCCTGGGAGGTTCAAGCCTGCTTAGCTGTTGCTCATACAGAAGCTATTCCATAATTTTGACCATCGTCTGAAACTCTTCCAGTTCTACTATATTCTTTTTGAGGTTGAGGGAAACAGAAATGTAAACATTACTCAAGATGTAGTTGCACATTCATTTTATCTAGTTTTATTTTCCTACTTCTTAAACCATGTTTCTAAAAAAATACTGAGGCAGTCATTATCATGACCATTCTGTTTATCCTCAAGACCTTATTCTTAAATAGTAAAAGCCAGCTTAAATAGTAACAGTTGGATGATTCTTGTGTATGCAAAACTAGAACATCTGTTCCTCCTCCCAGTCATCATTTATTGTGACTGTTTCACCTGTCATTTTATTGCTCAGTCATCCTGTTAAGGTGCTTATACAATTCTTCAGTCAACCTTTGTATTTATTCCCCTGAATAACTTACCAACAAACTGTGAGCCGTTTTCAAGATCAGAGAGGTATTTGATATTACACTGCTTGGCATCAAGTTTTTTTATTGGAGCTAGGTAACAAGGCACTCTGTGTATGAGTATGTTGCTTTCAGTTCCAATTCCGTACAGAAACAGGGTATGTTGGAAATCTCATTTCCATTAATTGGAAGTCCATAATGCTCCAGGCCTGTAGGGTGAAGGAACTGCAGGTTCACTTAAGCTTTCCAGGAATGGTAAAGGCAAATACAAGATTAAACACATGGCAGCTGTGCAACATAGTAGTGATAGAAGAAATAGCCAGTGTGGTATAGGAACTTTATTCCAGAGGTACATGAAAATTTTTCTGTTGGGAAGATTAAGCCAGGGCTACGTAAAGTTCTCCTGCTGCCTAAACACGTGTTTTAATGCTTCATGTGAGGGTGTACGTTGGAGCTGACATGATCTATTGACCACCACATGTAACAGCTTCTTTACTTAAATGTTGCTTCCCTGACCTATGGTGAACTCATTTGGAGCACGACACTTAGAAGTTAACCACATAAAGACATGAATGTTTTTCCATCAGTTTACCTTTCACACTGCTAAGGGCAGACATATCAGAGCTGGTGCAAGGAAGGGAATGTGACTGTCCTTTCTTTATGCTGCTCACAATTTTGAGGCAGCTGTGAAGGTTCAGGCCAACGAGGGAAAATCTTGAATTACTGTGTGTTCTCTCTTCTTTAACCCAGCCTCTTCTTTACCTTTCAAAAGCAGTCTGAACTACTCATAACCCATCACCCTTGAAGAGTTCTTTTTTTGCTTTTTTTTTCTTTCTTTCTTTCTTTCTTTTTTGTTAACTGCCTTTATACCAAAATACAAAAGACCAGACTTGAGACTTTTGAAATGTGGAATAAGGGAAACTAAGAAGTTCAAGGTCTGATGCATTACTGGCTTTTGATTAGGCAGGTGCACAGTGTGACAGACAGCCTGTTCTGTGTAGGGCTTAGGGAGCATTGGCTATTCCAGCCTGACTAGTAGCCCTTAACCACAGGCCCGCAGAAAGAAAGAAAGCAAGAAGTAGTCCTTCCCCATAGTACCTTTCACTCTCCATTCAGTTCTAGCCCATGTCACCCTTATTCTTTACTTTTACTGTTCCATCACTGTGCGAAACTGCTCAAATGCTACATAGGCTACCTGTAGGCATAACTGTATTAAAAAACCACCACCCTTGAAGCATGAATCACAGCAGTTTAAACTTGTGAGGCAGTACCAACAACTGCCCAAAGTGCCCTACTGGGTCACCCCTTCCGAGCTCTGCCTCACTCCTTCATCTCAGCAGCATCTTAAGGAACAGAACCCCAGGGGTTGGATGAGTACTGAATTGACCTTTTTCTTCAAAAGTGCCAGTCGTGGGAAAGAAAGGGAAGTAATTCATATATCCTCAGCTGGTAGCAAGAGATTCAGTAAGTATAGCTTGCTAATTATTTCTTGATGCGGTGTTTCTTCCAGCCTCGTTTGTTTTATATTCTACACAGCTACCTAACTCCTGATACCTTATAGAACCTGATATCCTTATAGCAAGCACATAGTATAATATTAGTATAACGTATTGACAAAACACCCTAAGATACTCTGGCATACCCTTTCCAAATCCTTCCACAAGGATTTTTGATTACTTCAGAACCTCTAGTTTTTTCCACTTCCAATATAACTGCTATTTGCAAGTATAGGCTTCTCTCTCCTCCCCACTTCCCCAGACCAGTGTGTTTGGAATCTTGTCTAAAGAGAATGAGCAATCATCAGCTCCCAATACTCAGTGTAGAAAGATGGATCACAAGACAGGCAAACACCCATCCAGTTACAGAGCCTCCTGCTACAGCTGCGCTGTTGCCACATCCTTCTGCTGGCAGCCATCTCTATATGTATCTCTGTCGAGATAGCCAGGTACACACCATTTCCCAAAGCCTTTGGCCCTGTTTTTCCACAGGTCCTACAATGCCCATGTTAAGATGTCTGGTAGGCCAGCAAGAAGTGACAGCACCCCTCGCAGAGAGTACGTGGTTGTCTGGGAAGGACAACAGTCCAGTGTCAGATGCTGTCTGTGAGATGTTCCAGTGCAAGATGCAGATTCCGTCTAATCAGGAGTGGCTCAGCCTGATCTCCTCCACTTAGATGTAGGCGAAAATAGTACTATTATCTGGTTGGAGGTGGTACCAGGTATCCTTTAAAGAGTGCTGACCTCCTGCCTTCCCAATGATATCTGCCTCTTATTGCCTGTGATCAGGGAAGAAGGCAATTTCACAGGCAGGGCGAGACACTCCTGTGGACTGATACTGCTGAGGAAATGCTGAGGAAAGCATCCTGATAAAAATGACATTGCAGACCTGGTATCAGAACACAGATATTAAAGACGTTAATGCATTTCTAAGCAGATCCGAATGTGCAGAAGTTGATTTAGTTCAATGATCATGTTCCCCAGCATTCAAGACTATAGGTCAAGAGAGGACAGGGTTGTAATGATCAGTGTGGCAAAACTCAGTATGAGATTGTATAGACAGACATGTCTGTCCAAGCGGTCTTGCCATGAAGTACAGCCGGATTGCCAAGATGAAGGTCTCCTGTATGAACACAGTAGAGAACCCGGCCACCCAAAGCAAGGAGAATACTCTGCCCCTACAGAGAACTTCCTTCCATCTCATGGGGTTTCATGGTGGGATTTTGAGCTGTTTCACTTGGAGAGAGAAGGGGTGTGAGGAACCTGCTTGGCCAGCAGTGGTGGTGCCAGTGGTACCAGCAGTGCTGTATACCAGGCAAGTTCTGTAGCCAGAGCTGCGATCCCCATAGTACAGGGATGCACTCTGTCCTCTGGGTCACCTTTACTCCTTGAACAGGGCCCTTACTGCTGAAGATGAGGCTGTAATCTGCCCTGGTAAGGGTCAGCTGCATCTTCTTCCCAGCAGAACGAGTCTTCAGCAGGTGGCACAGCTTGTCTCTCGGCATGATGGGTCTGAGGAGCCTGCAGACTTTTGTGAGTTGACAGTCCTTGTAGTGTCCAAAAGTCTGTGGACTAAGTGAAGGTCCCCTGCCCAGCCCACTCAGTGCACCTGGCAGACAGTAACAGCTCTCCCCCGGACACAAGGAAAAGCAGCAGAGGGAGTAGGATCTGAAAAATTTCACAAGGACCATCTCTGCTTTTTTTCTGTCTGATTGCTATCAAAATATGTTATAGACATAATACTACTTGTGGAATAGAATATAACTCTGATAGAGATAGGCAAAAATTGAGTTACTCCCAGACTAAGGACAATGACTGAACAAGATACCGCAGATACTCTCAGTGATTTTTGCTGACTCTGAACATCAAATAATGCACATAAGCAAGACGGTGAGTAATGTTTTTAAACATACGAACATGGCATCCAAAAATCAGTAATTTCTCATAAACAATCTGATTTAGCAGCTTCTACAACTAATTTCAGTTCTCAAGTTAAATGAAAGTTGGGATGGTTCCCATCATTTATTGTCTGCACCTTATTTTTCGTTGGTCCAATATCCCTCCATCACTCCTGACTTTGGTCAATAGCTTCTAATGTTAACCTAAAGCCCCTCCCTGGGTTCCTGCTCCAGTTCTAACATTTTTAGGTGGCATGGATATTAAATGTCAACCCCAGGATACAGTGCCATTTTTGGGGCACTTCCTGCACTTTCTTCTACTGACTTATTTTGTCCTGGGCTTGAAACACTAGTCCACCTGTCTCTCTGACATCTGGAGATTGTTGCTCCTTTATGGCCCTGGGGTACTTTTTGCACCGTTTTCCCCTTGTGACAGTCAAAATTTACTCTTGCTGGTAAGTATATAGCAACTTTAGTCTAATGAGTTCCACAGAGAAAAGACTTTCTGTAGCCTTCATGCCAAAGTGTGACCCAGTCGTACTTCAACCTGGATGCACTTCCTCCATTCAGTTCTTCCCTTCCTCCAACACTTCCCTGCAAGTCAAGGCAGGGGGCTGATAAAAGAGGTAGGGAGTCCAGTGAGTCCTATACTGAGTCTCATTATCATCCCTGTATCAGCAGCCAGTGATAACAGGAAAGGTTATTGCCACAGGGGAATTGCTTTGCCCTCGTTTGTGATGGATTTACTATTCTGGCTGCCAAGTGAGCTTCTCTCTGATTACCTTCCTCTTTATCACATACTGCCACCAGCGATTGTTTTATGGGAAACTGGCAAGACTCCTGCTGTGCAGGAAGGTTAGGTGTTTTCGTGTGGGTATCTGCATTTGGATGGGGGGAGGAGAAGGAAAAGAGGAAGCTTAGTCAAAATTGTAAAAGATTTACTAGTAAAACTTTGATAGTAACTAAGGTACGTAAAAATCTTTAATGGTAGTGATAACATGTCTGTGCTACAACTTTTATATTGGCGTCATTTATCTCAGTTAGCTGAGATGGGACGGGACACACTACTACAGTCAGCAGCCGGTACCATGAAGTTTACGTGAGTAGTTTATAGCATCTAATAATGGTGAAAGTCTGAAATGTAAGGAGGACCCAAGTGTTACTGAGAAAAGGTTTATGGTTGCTTATGTCTCTGGTGCAATCAGAAAAGGCAGTCGCTTTCCTCCTTTCTAGGTGTGTTCCTGACCCCTGCTTTTCTAACATTAATGTGGCCATGCATCGGCTGGAATGGAGAGCTGAAAATTAATTTTTTGTTGCATCAAGCTTCTTGATCACGAGTTCCAGTACCTAACAAATTAGGACTGTCCTTTTCAATCAGTCTGCTCCTTAAGTCCCCTAAACCAGTAGTGTGATCACCCTCTCAGAGAGATCAAGAGATTCTAAGGCCTCAAAGAAATGACTTTTCAAGCATTTGAAAGTTGAACACATATCAGGAAAATCTTTCCTTGCATACCTCTAATCCTAGCCATGGCCTCCTGGAGATATCTCTCCATACTCAAGGTCCCTTCTTCTTGCCCAATCCCAGCTCAATCATACTCCCAATATGTCCTTGAAACCCTCCCTTTTCATCTCAGTCCAAATAATTTTGCTTCATAAATCAGTCCTGTTACAAAACTTTTCAGCTATGATCAGAGTTTTTCCTAGTTGGCCATGGCTTACATAAGAGGCAGCATTCTTCTCTTGAAATTAGCCAAGTCCAATACAAAACCAGGAGCCCTAGCACAGCCTGTGCCAGCCCACTTCTACACAGCTCATCACTGCATTTTCTTTCCACTCTTATGACGTCAGTCACGCTGCTGTGTAATAGCATGATCAACAGATTGAATGTGCAGTTATTAATTTTACCTGTGCAACAAGCAGTCTACAGAAAGGAGAGGAAGAAGTTATCTACCATGAACTGCCTACCATCTCTCAAGGATGGTTTTAGCTGATGACAACAACACACAGGTCATGGTGCAGGTGGCTTATTAGGGAATAATTTGGAATCAGAGCTCATAATCTAGATACACAGGTAAGGAGCAATTTCCCAGAGGGTCTGTAGATTCTTTGTCCTGGAATAATAACAAATTCGCAAGCTTAAAAGCATCTCTAATATGTTTTGATCACTAGGGATGAGCCTATATTTCCTAGTCTCTCTGCTAAAAATGTCTTCAAGCTGATTACTTCAGAGAATGCTTGTGATGCAACATTATTCTCCCAGAAAATAAGAAATCCACTGAACCACTTCAAACAGTTCATTAACTGTTTGCTAGTTCTTATTGACTTTAGCTGCTTTTGGATGCATAATGCAGTTATAAAAACTGTTCCGCAGTCTAATTTTACTTTTTATCTTTTTGTTCTTTGCTTTAACTTTTTGATACTTGTATACACAAAGTGTCTATTTGGTTTGTTCTTGGTTTATTCTAAGATGAGACAATCAGATCTCTACATCACCAGCAAGACACATCTTCCTTTGGAAAGCCATCAAGCATACGCAAGGAGGAAATGATTTAACAGAGGCTACAGAGTGCTGTAGGACAGAGAGTCACTGAGGGAATTGAGGGTTGCAATTTAAGAAGAGGGGCAGCTGTAGGGGAGGAGCCATCCAAGCTGTGGAGGTACAGAAACAATCTCCTAGGCAATGGAGTGTAAGCACAAAATTTTAGCAGCTCAGAAGGTCACTGAGTTAATTGCAGCCAAGGCCACAGTGGGTGGGAGAGAGTTATGTATAAACTATATATTTATTTCCGTGCTTCCTGACTTGCACGCCTGAAGTTTTCTCTATTTAAAAAAATCAAATAATCTCATTTTTATTCTAGTAAAGATAGTTCTATTTTGAGTTTTGAAGCCTGCTGGTCTTGACCTGAGAGCTCACCAGGACATCTAGTCAGATCCACCTTAAAGTTCTGGGTGAGTTGGGATCCATTTATAAAACCTAATTTTGTTATCTTCTCTTTCATCTGATTTTCTATGTCTTGCGCTTTCTGTTGGGTTTGTTAAGTTCTCTCTGCTTGTTCTTTTTGCTCTCAGTTCCAAACTGTGACCACACTGTGATGTAAGATAAGACAACCTCAAATTAACAAATTAACCTTATCGACACAGATATGGCTTTGTTTCATTTGACTTTGGGGTAAATTCACAAAGTGCTCTGTGCAGACTGTGACAGTTGGGTTGTTTCCAGAACTGGGACACAATCCTGCCCCTTTTAAGCTCATTAGGGTTTTGCCAGGTCATGGCATATCATAATGTCATATTATGTTATACCACAATGTCATCATGTCATATCATGATCTGCTCAAGTTTCCTTCCAAGTCCATCTATTCCAGCATCTACTTCAATGGATCCTTCATGTCCCTGTGTTCCTAAGTATTTATCTGCTTTCCGTTGTGAGATCTATCTTTTTTTTCCCCATTCTGCCTTTCCTCTGGCAGCATCATCATCTCCCCACTTGAGTTATCAAAAGCTGATGATTCTCAAAATCTGCCCTGTTTCTGTCCATTCAGTCTAGTACTAGTCAGTATATGTCCTCTTGAATATCATCATATTATATTGTTATTTCTCCATGATGAAAGCCCTTAAACTTTCTGGACTTTTTCTTTCTACTTTTTACTGTGAACTCAACCCTTCTTTCAAGTGTTCTCTGAGAGTTCTCTGTCATCATCTCTCCATATTCAGCCTTGCTTGCAATATGCTCCTGTACAGCTTAAATTTCTGTCTTTTGCGACTGTTTAATCCTTAGTCTGCAGTCTATTTCTTTCTTTCACTATAAAAGCTGTCTTTTCTCCCAGTCTCTCTCCCTATTCCTAACCCTTTTCACAGCATTCTTTCTCTCCAAAAGCTCCAATTGCCTCCTGTAGCTCTTTGAAGCCTCCATGGGTATCTTGTCTAATAAAATGTCCTATTCAAGCACCTTGTTCTCATCTACAAGACAGTGTCTTATCTTACATCTACTGAAGTCTTTTTCTTTCCTTTTCACTCTTTTTTCTCCATCTGAAGCTATTGCTTGAGACAAAGTACACTTGCCGTGACTTCCTTCTGTCCTGCATCTCTTCCCCTCATGTCCTCCTGTGCTTTCTTTGTCTCTTATTGCCTCTGTGTTTATCTCTTAGACCCTCTGTTACTGTTAAGTAGTCCTCCTTTTGTCACCTTTCTCCTCTTCCTCCTTCAAAACTCCATTTTTCCCTTTCACCTTTACATTTACTTTTGTCTCAAAGCCTATCTTTCATATTATCTCCTTCACAGCCTTACTGGACTGAGTTCTCTTAAGCACAGAATATTATTTTTTCTTTATTCTTAAATGGCTGCTTTTCTGTTTTGCATGCATGGTTCTGAATAACAATAACTCCACCTCCACAAATTCAACTCCTTTCAGTCTGGGGTGGTAGAGGGCTCTGCATCACCGTCTGCTATAATGTCTGTGTATGCAGTACTGGTGGCAGCTGAAAAATAAATGTTGTGTTTCATTCCAGAGGAGGCTGCGGTCTGGTGGTGGGCCATAAGGTTTGTATACGGTGAGCTCACACAGTGGTCTAGATCTTTTAGGATGAATCTGCTAGAGAAACACCCCCAAAAAAGCTCTAGTATAGGCAGAAGGCTCAGAAGTTAGCATGATGTCTGATAATTGTGTGGGCAGGGCGCAGGGAACAATGTTAAGCTTGTCACTGTCGATTAACAATACTGGGATTTCAGGTGATAAATGTCCTGGGACAGGACCATGAGAGAAGCATGAGCCTTCAATCATCCCTCCACCCATACTATCAGAGCTTTCCCTATAAAGGCAGAAGGATGGGAAGGCTAGGAATTATATTTCTGAATCCTGAAAAGCATTCAGGAGAAAAAAATTAAAGGCAGAGAAAAGGGAGACCTGCGGGAATATTGGGAAGAGGAGGGAGAAAGATAGATGGCTGACTGGAGAAGAGACTCATCTCGAGTGAGAGTTCTTCTAACTTCTGTTCCTTTCTTTTTCCTCACCTAAGACCCTAATTTGGGCAGTAGCTGTAGCTTCATCTGTCATGAAGATGTTCTGCCTGAAGGAAGTACCACAGAAACACACCTTGGAGGCCCTCTAGGGCCTGTAACACGCAAAGAAAAAACTGGTGCACGAGCAGGTTGTATACCTTTCCTCTTGTGTGCTGTAGGGCAGTCTAGAAATTTTTGTGAGCCCTTTCAAGAGGCTCAGGTGGACCTGAGGAGTTAGGCCATACATACATACATACAGGTCATCTGTATTTGTGACTAGTGCTAGATGGTTATTACATCTTCCTCTTTTTTTACATCTTCCTCTGCTTCTGTGCTAGTCTCCTGAGACTGTTGGTAACCTCTCAAGCAACAGCAGTGCTACATTGCCGTCTCCTGGTAGAAGGCTAGGCCTTGGCAGTAGAAAACAGGACAGATGAGCAATAAAGAAAATACATAAAGAAGAACTGTGGCAGGAAAATTCAGGAAAAGTGATAGGGGAGATTTCACAGCAGCTGCTGGGCAACAGCAGGGCAGAAAGGCAGAGCTTTTTCAGGCTGTGCTCAGTATTCTGTACTTTTGGGACTCTGATGATCTGAAAACATGGACAAGACAATGGGTGCAGCTGGAAAAATACCTTTCATTAGGTCAGCTGTGGACAAGCTATTGGGTCTACAAGTTCTTTGAGTCTGAAATAGAAGCAGCAGACCTCAAAGCAAATACAAGTTGAGAGTTGCTTCTTTGAATTTAACTAGACTAGTGTCAGTGAGGCTGTGACAAAAGATTATTGGTACCTTGTGGAACAGAGAGGATGTTAATAGTGCCCAGAGAGCTGACAAAGCGCTTTTCTCCTAGGGGAAAGAGGGAGAGGCGTGATTTATAAGCTGTGGAGCATGATAAGATTAGTGTTCAGGACACAGGTACCATAAATCCAGTATCTCTACAGATGACATATATTTTGTAATGCACTGGAATGGTGAATTTCAGTTGTCTTTTCCTTGGTAGACAGTATCTGGGTACAGAGATCAGAGGTGGATTGCTTGATGAGAAGTGCTCTCCCACTCGGAATTAGATAAATGCTGGGTCCTTAGCTGCAGATGTCCTTAGAGTGTACACATGTGTGCACAATGATGGTTCAGTTTCATCTGTATATTTATCAGTCTACTATTTTGTGTACTGGATGAGGTGTGTGGAAAGTACGAGTGGCAGCGCAGGGTTATGGTGGGTTGTCTTCCTCACGAGGATAGTAAAGGTTTGTTTTTCAAGGAGCATCTAGAGCCATTTGGTGAATGTCGGCCTTGGGGTCCTTCATGTTTTATGGATCAGGTGAATGAGGCTGGGGCCAGTTTGGAGGCCAAGAGGGACAGTTCTTGGAAAAAACCTTTCAGGGTAGAATCATCTTATTTTAGGCTATAATTACATAATTATTTTCCATGGAAAATCCACAACAGTGGATACAAGACAGAAAGTAGAGTTTCATTAGCTGGCAGTGGAGGTTCTTTTTTATACTGAAGAAATTTCTGATGTGGTATTTTTGTGCATCTTGAAAACTAAGAGCTAAAAGAGTGCACCTTTGGGTAAAGGTTCCCATTAGTTTTCTCCAGTGGCTGTGATGAGTGTTCTTCTCCAGTAAATGTAATAATAACTGAAGATCTGGTGCTTTATTACAGCTTTGATGTTTGCTGGGTCTTATTGTGGTTGGTTTTTAGGTTTTCTATATATGATGTGCACTTATATTCTATACAGGTTTTAGTATTTTATACACTATATAGTATATGCTGTGTATCATTTTTTATGTAAACCGTAGTGACATTAGTTTTCCAAAAGCATCTCAATAAGTTGGGAGCAGTTAATGCCTTTATGATGGAAAAGTATTAGGGTATCCGAATGATCTTCTTCAATTTTCTAGACGCAGTCACTTGAAACTCTTCTTTATGGTGGTTCATTACAAGTTTTGTCCCACTGATGGGCCACAGTCTTCCTCCAGGGAACATTGCTTATTGATAGTAAAGTGAGCGCTGGTGAGAATGAAACAAATGATCCTATATGTTTTTGTAAATATTTAGAGCTTGCCCGGCCTGCCACCAGGTGTGGGTTGTACAGGCTAATAATATCCATATGGGTATTATTGCTAAGGGGTATCCATATGGATATGGTTAGCAGAAACATTGGAGGAGGTGGGGGGGGTGGTTTATGGAGGAAATAGTGTGTTTTCCTCTTAGAGAGTTTCTTTGTATCCCACTCTCAACAACCATTCGGACTGAGAAAAAGCAAAATGAACCTCCAGGAGAAATGTTTTACAGAGGTCTGCAAAATGAAATAATGAGACTACCATTCTGGACCCAAAAGAAGGGTGTTTTGCCTCTTTCTGTCCTCTATCCTACCTGCAAATCTCTTATCCTGCAGTGTGAGAAACTTGGAAACCATTATTCCAGAGAGGTGATAGTGTACAAGAGGAAGGAGGAGTTAATAGCAGCTCTTTAGTGACTGTGTTTGAGGCATGTGGGGTCTTCTTTTCTTGTACATAATTTCTAGGATCTTGAACTCGCTGCTCTTCATTGATTAATAGCTGTCAAAAGACATATGGGTTACATTCAGCACAGTGACAGTACCGGGAGGTGTCTCTAGACCATGCTGCTGCAACATGCTTCTCATTCCTGTCACTGGCTGGTAGCTCACTGGTGTTGGCTGAGCTCATGGCTTTTTTGCCTGGCTGAGAAACAAGTGGCAGAGCGGAGAGGAGAAGCTGTTGAGTGCTCTAGCCTGCACTAAAGCGAGCATCAAGAAGAATAAATTTCTGCATATACCCCTAATTGAATACCCACAGGCGAGGTGACCTTCTTCAAAAGGGTCAAGTGTTCCCCATAAGGGCACACGGGAAAGCTGCAATTAAGCTGTAATGCTCAGCATTTTACAGCGATGCCTGAGTTCCCCATTAGGGCTCGCTTCTTCTCTTGTGGGCCATGGACTTAAAAAAGTTGTCACAGGACACTGAGTGCGTACCCATCATGTTCTGCCTCACCATAGTCGCTGTCATCTTTATGACTGTCACTCAGGCTTTTGGACACCTGGTTATCTGGGAAGAGAACAAGGAAGCCCACTGAATTTTGTTCTCACTGCAAATATGGCTTGCTCAGGATGGGGAGGTGTGAAAGAAGATATCTCCTGAATAATCATTTCTGCTTCCTCCTGTCTGCTTTCTGTCTCTGTGCGTCTAGCTCTGTCTGCCTTACCGCCTTCTTTCCTCCTCCCCCCTTCTCCCTTCCCTCTCCTTCAGGAGTTCCCCTCTTGCCCACACCTGATATTCAATCCCGTCGGAGTTAGTGCCTTTTGCTGAGATCAGACACGGCACTGGGGAATCATGTGGCAGAGGAAGGTTGCTATAAATATAGTTAAACCCTGCAATCGCTGCCTTTGGGCAGGAAGGGGAGAGAGAGGCACAAGGAGGAGGAGGAGGGGCAGAGAGAAAGTGAGTGAAGGAACAGGACAAATCAGAGTGGTCTGAGGAGAGAAAGAAAGGAAGGAGGGAGCAGAGGGAAGTGCGGAGGCCATGCTCTTGGCCAGAACATGAGGTGGTTCTAGGTGAGGCCCAGAGCGGCAGCTCCCTTACAACTGAGAGTGAGGAAGAGTAGAGGCATGGAGAGCTCAAAGACCATGACGCAGGAACCCAGGTCGAAGTCAGCTTTGTGGGAGGGCCCACCGCAATACGACTATGTCTGCTTTGAGAAATGCACCCGTTACGGGATACCTTTGGAGGCAGGACACGAGGCCCAGGGGACAGGGGACGACCAGCACTACCTGGAGAACTCCTCCCTCAGCTACCCACAGGTAGGGCTGGACAACTGGGACGTTTGTGGCAGCACAGGTCTCCCTGGGATCACAAAAGCTCTTGGGGCTCCCAGAACGGTGCTGGTAGAGCACATTTCCCTGTCCATTCCCACTCCTACCAACTCTCCCCTTCATTTGATGACTCCCAGGTCAGGCGTTGACTTTCATGGTTGTACTTGCACCCAGGAGTGCTATCAGCATTTCGAGTCAGGGGTCATTTTCACCTGCCATGGACACAAAGAAAGATGTAATGGGCAAGCTGGGGTGGGGAAAATCAACCAGACCATTAATGTATTTGTAACAGCAAAGAGAAACTGCAGTTGAAGAGTGACTAAAAACAAAGAGGAGAGTGATGTATATTGATGGGTATCTATCTGCACAGCTGTACAGATGAAGTCATGCAGACCAAAAGCACTTCATGGTCACAGACCCATACCTGTATATTGATAGTTTCGGTAACTCTTAGGGGAGCTGTGAGTGAGAGATTTTCTAACCCTGAAACTTGACCTGACTCTTGCTCTGGTTCACACAAGCAGCGGTTTAGAAAAAATGTCTGGGACACAGATGTACTTTGGTTATGGCTTCTTGTTCCATTATCCTCTGTATCTCCTCTACCTCTCCTTTCGGGATAGCCTCCTGCAAAGGGGAGGTTCTACAGCAGAGTCCTGGTGTCTAATTTCCTACCGCTCTGCTCAGGCTAAGCTGACTTAAGAAGGCTTCAGAGCAGTGAAGGATCCAGTCAAATGATGAGGGAGAGAGCATGTGAATGTGGAATTCATACAGAGTGGATGTTTCTCCATACATGATGCACGAACACTTAGGTGAATGATTGGGGGATGAGGGAGGGGATGCGTCAATCATCTCCTGAAGACTTTTGTGATTTAGTGATAGGAATTCTCTTTTTCTGGAGAAGAGAAGGCTGAGGGGAGACCTTATCAATGCCTATAAGTATCTCAAGGGTGGGTTGAAGGAGGATGGAGCCAGACTCTTTTCAGTGGTTCCCAGTGACAGGACGAGGGGCAATGGGCACAAGTTGGAACATAGGAGGTTCCACTCAAATATGAGAAAAAACTTCTTTCCGGTGAGGGTGACAGAGCCCTGGAACAGGGAGGTTGTAGAGTCCCCTTCTTTGGAGATTTTCAAGACCCGCCTGGATGCAGTCCTGAGTAACATTCTCTAAGCAATCCTGCTTCAGCAGGGGAGTTGGACTAGATGATCTATATGGTCCCTTCCAACTCTAAAAAAATTCAGTGAAATTCAGTGAATAAAGCCACATTTGCCACGAAGAAATCTCTTCCAGTAGATAACCATCCCAATGAGGATTATATGTGCCATGTTGCAAAAGATTAGAGAATCGGTTTCATGGCTGTATTCAGGAATTTGTCTTCTGAAACTGCAAAGGAAATGCACCTTGTGCTACATGAGCTGGGGGCAGGTGGGGAGAGGGAAGCTGTGGGATGCAGTTTCTCCAGTAAAGCACATCCAAAAACATCCTAGTTCACATGCATCCACCCAATAGGTCCCCCCACCCCCCCACCCCAAATCTAAAACCTCTATCACAAGCAGGTGCAGATGACACGGTGAGGCAATACAACCCACCTCCGTTCTTGCTACCTGGCATAGGAGTGTCTGTGCTCAGCTCTAGAGTTGTGCTGGTCGATAGACATGTAGATAGACAACTTCACGCACAAACAAGCAGGCCTTAAAATGCATTCCTGTGCGTGTCTTCAGGCAGTAATATCCCCAAGCAAGCGGGCATTTGTGAACACAAATTGCAATCAAAAAACCAGACAGGCATATTTATAGATTGACTGAAAAATACGGCCTAGAAATACTTTCACATAAGCAATCACATACGCATGTGCATGTCCGTTTATGTATGAAACTTTGCATGCAGACATATTCTGGCAAAACCAGGCTTGCTGTGCATATGTATATTTTGCTAGCCATTCATGTATATGCATATAAGGTATAAATATGCATTCGGTATAAATTAAGGTATTTATTACTATTAAATTAATATATATATAAATATATAAAAATTACTATACATACATATATATAAATTACTATATATACATATCTATAAATCACTATGTATAGATAATAAATAATTATTTGTTATTATAAAATTAAATTAAAAATACTTTATTAAATTAAGGTATAAATATGCATTATATATAAGGTATGCTAATATATATTATATGTTAATATATATTCTTAACATGCTAATGCATATTTATTCCTTATATATATTATATATACCTTGTACAAACATGCACACTTAAGTTATTAGCAAGAAAAACAATCTTCTGCACATATTTTCTTCCATTTCCATGCAGAGTAACCATTAAGATTTCTTTCCCCACTGTCATGTGAAAAAACACTTGGCAGAGAGAGACTTTGATTCTGTTGTGCCCTTTTCTTTTGCCTTCTGTTTTGTATGTAGGTTGGAAGCTATTTCAGACCAGCTTTGTGATTTGATTTGGTTTACACAAGCCTCAGAACAGTGAAATCTTGATCTTTGGCCCGGGACCAAACTGATGGTCAAAAAACACACAATGGTTAATAGATAATAAAATAATAATAGTAGTAGGATAGTAATAGTAATATATACATAATTTTGGACAATTAAGATAACAGATAGTAGGTATATGATAGATGATGTAATTGATAAAAATATGCATTCTCATACACTGTAGGATTTTGTATTGTTTTCTTTCTGCATGAGAAAACAGCTACAGCTGGTGAAGTATTTGGAAGCTGTATTATTCATGACTATAGAAAGGATGTTCATGGCAATGCACAGATGGGTGTAGTGGGAGGGGTGTGTAATGAGTAATTAGGCAATGCAGTAATATAGAATAACAGGCCCACAGAAAGATATAGGTGAGAGGGGCTTCTGGAGGTCTCTAGCCCAACCCCCTGCCCACAGCAGGGCTGACTCGAGAGCTAGGTCAGGGTGTCCAGGCATGTTCTGAACATCTCCAAGACTGAAGATTCCCCAGCTCCTCTGGACACCTGTTCCTCTGCTGAGCTACCCCCAGGAGGGAGTGGATGGGGACATGTTTCCCTTTTGCACAGACTTTCCTTTCTTGCGAGTTATGACTTTTTCCTTTTGTCCTTCACTGCCCCTCCAAGAAGTATCGCTGTGATGTTTCTCTCTAACCCTCCTCTCTCTTCAGGTGGTGGAACTGCTGTTAAATCGCCCCTTTGCCTTCTGTTCTTCAGGAAGAACTATTATTTTGTTGCTGCTCCCCACGCCTCACACGTGCCTCATTGGCTCTATGTCTAAGCAGTTGAGCCTAGACCTTTTACTGACATTTATATTTGCTTACGAAGTGAGATTTGGGAGATTTCAGCTTTGAGACCAAGTATGGCCACTCTTTTGTGATCCATCAGAAAAAAAAAACTGTAAGGAAGATCATTTCAGGAACAGCAGGATGGCTGCAAGGTGGGAGTGAGAAGGGTGAGCAGTAAAGCCCAAGGCCACCTCAATGGCCAGGAGCAGCAGATTAAAAACAGTATACACTGGCAATGCTGGGGTGAGGACTGGAGTATGTTGTGAAGAACATATTGTTCAGTCTGAATGGCATGGGAAATAGCTTTGGACTGTGAGATGAGGGCAATTTTATGCAGGTGCTGAGCTCTCAGAAAATAGCTCCCAGAAAAGTCTTGAGATTATGGTGCTGTGCGTATTTTTCCCCTGAGATTCTCTGCAGCTTTTCCTCCATTACTCAAGCAATGAAACTTCCCTATCTTTTTTGGAAAGACAAACCCTGCCGGTTTACAGTTAAACATTAATAAATGCTATCTCCCTGAAAATGAACTTCACCCTGGTTGTACTTTCTCCCTGGATGTTTTTTGGGGTTCTCCCCTCCCCTTCTTCCTCCTTAACGGTATTTATACCTTCAGCTGTTTTTGCACCATTATCATGTACTCGCTCAGCATTTAGCCAAACTGGGCATGATAGTACTTTTTCTGGCTCAACCCTTTAGGTGGTAATTGATATATTTTAACATTCCAGTTTTTCTGGTGCTTGGAAACTCTGTGTTCCTTGTGATAGAGAGGGGATCAAAAGAAGGAACTATCCAAGTCCTACTGTGTTATATTTTTAGTTTTATATGTCTTGTAATGGAGTGGATATTTCTTGCCTAACCTAGTTTTGCTTTAAGGTCGTCCTCTGATTTCTGGATTCTTTCTCTCTCCCACAATCTCCTACCATTTTAAATAGTGCCAGAGTCCTGGAGAAGAAAAGCACGTGTATGAGACAATCTTTAAGTGAATTGAGACTAACTTATTCTTCAGGACAGAACCCTCATTTTTGTGTCTGGAGACTAATTCCTTTTTCCCCGCATCCTGACTGCACCATTTTCCAGCTAGATAGAAGCAGTGAACCATATGAGGACTTTTACCATTCATACTATTATATTGTCATGATATTCCATCTGGGCAGTTGAAAGACTCTAATTTGAACATCATACTTGGCACGGATTTGAGTTCGTAGTTTGGATTAAGCTGTATTTGATATAAACCCATCCCGCGTGACCATGTAAAGGCAATGAAACATTAGCTGAGGTGACGTGAAGATGCATTTGTCTAAAATGTGCTGGTACTTGGCATTTCTGGCTGAAATAGACACAATGAGAGAAAAAAGGAGCAGTCTGCTATTTATGACTGGATTCTGTACGTGACAGCTTATTTTATACGTGAAGTTCATCAGCCTGATGTTTCACTGTCCTGTCTGTATTATGGGGGTCAGAGCATGTCCATTCCTCACTGCAAAGAGTCTGCATTGCTTAATTTGCCTAGAGTGTGTTGATAATCATGTGGTTAGTAATTACATGCAATTTGTCAGCTTCCAATATAGAAGAATACTTTCAGATGTTCAGATAACATCAATTTGTTTAAGAGACAGTAGGTAGGCCACCTTAAGAACAGGATGATTTAAAAAAGCCTAGATGTGTGTTCTGAGAAAAAAACACTAGGGTTTTCAAAGGGAGGAGGAGAGGCTTATTCTCTGCTTCTCAAATGCACACCTTCCCCGCCTATACTCTGAAAGGGTGAGGCAGGATAGCTGCTCTTCAGGGAATCTGATAAACAAACAAGGGGACACAGTCAGGATCCTTCAAGCTCCCTTGAGATCCTGTTGACAAGGTGGCAAAACTGCCAGTTGTACTACAGATCCGTGTATGAAATGGCATTGGTAAGCGCAGGTAGCTAGTTGTGAATTGCATATAACCAATTGCATTTCAAGATTAGTGTCTGAAGACGAAGACTAGATTAGGTAGGTAGGAAATTCAGAGGAATTGGAGATAGAAGAGGACTTAGCATGATGATTTGGGTAAATAATGGGAGGAGGTGTGTAGTACCCGGTGATATGTCTGAGCTGCTGCTGCTTGTTTTCCTCCGCAGGCACCACCAGTGGCTGTGTGCCCTGTTAAGCATTCCTTGGCAGCAGGAGGAACAGATGCGGGATGTTCCTGCAGCCTGTTTGATAGTGTAATACCTCTCAAAACCTTCAGAGATGTTCTACAGTGCTGCTGAAATCTATGAGACAGCCCTGAAGGTGGCGGTCTGGTGTGAACTACTTTGACCTTCTTTTGTACCTCCAGAAAGCCTGTTCAGTCTCTTCGGACCACAGCCAGCTCTTTCTCAGGATGTTAGAAAGCAATTAATATTCTGTGTTCATATCTTGTACCCCCAAAAAGATTAAAAAGATTTTGGAGAGATTGGGAAGAGGGAACCAGACAGGAAAAAGAAAAAAAAAAAAAGATGAACTGCGTCTGTCTGAGAGTTTCTGTGTCTCTGTCTCCCTGCTTGGGTACATTTGGGTTTGCACCTTGGACTGTTAGTCGATCTGCCTTTTCATCTTAAATTCTACTTGTGAAGGAGCATTTCCCTTACCCTTCCCTTTTGTTCTCTCTTGCTTTCTGCTCCTCTAGCTTTATGGCCAATACACAGATCAGATAACCGACTTTGCAGAGAAGGAAGCAGCAAAACTACTGTATAAGAAGCAGACCCAAAAGAACAATGAAAGACCCCTGAAACATGAGAGTCAAGTAGAGATCAAAGAAGAGCACTATTCCAAATGTCAAGGTAGGGACAATTAATCTTGCATTACCCTATGTCCAGACATTGGGTAGACCAGCCAGAGAGATGGAATTTTAGCAAGGTAAAAGACAAGAAAATTGTAACTGGGGAGAAGCAGGAAAGGAAGAAAAAGGAATCGCAGTGGATCAAAAATATTTTTTCATGTGAGCTTTCATCCTAGGAAGAGCCAAGATCTGTTTGGAAAAAAAACCGGTCCCAAGTTAATAATTTTTTCCATAGCAGATCTCTGTAACAAGAGGAAATGGACTTTCTTGTGTTAGATTTTTGCTGCTAGTGCATAAAATGTATAAAATGCATAAAATGCATAAATTCCACCCACCCCACCCCACCCCTTTTTTTTTTTGGAAACTGCGTATGGTTTTGCAGGACTGTGTAAGAGAGAGATGGGTATCAGTCCTTCAACACGAAGCCCATAATGCTTCCAAATAAATCTTTACTGTAGTTCGTTCTCAGCATAGGAGAGGAGAGACAGACACAGGCTTCATCTATGTTCCCTCAGTTTTTCTGGTTCACTCTTCCTTCTACAGACTGTGCTAGACGCATCCAGAAATATGTTACCAAGAAGCTTGGAGAGGACTGGATTTTCTTGGTTCTCTTGGGTCTGGTCATGGCGTTGGTGAGCTGGGGAATGGATTATGCCAGTGCGAAGAGCCTACAGGGTGGGTCCCATTCAGGTGTCACAAAAACACACTGTAAATTATATGAATGTTTTACAAAGCCCAGTGACAGTGTTCCTCCACCTTTAACATCAGTGTCCCATCCTCACCCCTTGCTGCCTGGGAAGTTTGAAGTACTTGCAACATAGTAGAGAAAAGATTAACTAGGGAAAGGTTCTTTAAAGGGATAGCAGCGAAAAATTTGGAAGTAAGTGGGCAGAAACAAAGGATATGTGTATGATGAGTCAAAGAAAACATGTTATTTTGAATCCCTTTCCCTCCTGCTCCCTTGAACATGTAGGGGCACAGGGAAGTGGTACTGTGGTCATTCCTATCATACTGGTTCCCATCTTCCCCAGGAACAATGAGCACGTGGGGGACGGGCAGGAGAAGGGCTCTTGGATGCCCTCCTGACACTGTTTTTGCTTTTTACCTGTTATTGTTCTTTTCAATTTTTATTTATACAGTGCCCTGCAGTTTCCTGCTACCTGGCCACATAGTGCTCTCTCCTTTGGCTCTTTTCACATGGATCTCCTAACCACTGTCTTATATCCCTTCCCTGCATTTTTCCTATGGTCCCTCTCCCCTTTGCCAGCTGTAACAATGACAAGACCTTTCAGTCCTCCTGCCCCCCATTTGGTGCATATATGTACACACAACATTGCCCACATTCTGTTAACTGCACTGTTTCTTTGTCCTTACCCTCAGTGTCCCAGTCCTGACCGGCACACACACCCCAGTCCTTTCCTCTCAGTGCTCTTGGCTGCGGATGTCCACCAGACACTGCAGTTCCTCAGAGCTCCCAACATTCCTTCAGCCCAATGTTCTTCCTTCTAGAGCTTCCCCATCTACCAGGCGTCTGGCTTACCCTACCAGTCTCAGAGAGCCCCTGTCCTTTATACTGCCCGCAGCTGAGTCCTTTGTTGTTTTTTCTTTCCCTCCACCAAGTCTCAGGCTCCTGCTGTATGGGGAGCCAGCTCAGGCAAAGAGCCTCCTCCTACTGCACAGGAGCTGCAGTGCAGTTTGGATTCTCAGCAGCTCGTTGTGCTGTTGCATCTGGCTGAGCAATGGTACCACTGCTGTTTTAACAGTTGGCACAGCTCCCTTCATGCTACTGCTCTAAAAGACAGATCATAATCAGAGCTCTTAAGCTAGTTTTTATGAAGGAATGATTATTCATGTGATTGAGTTGGAGGAGAGGGCACTAGCTATTAGTGGACCACTTTATTGTCCTTCAGGATCCACATGAAGTCCTCAGGCTGCCAAATGAAAAGAGCCTGTACAATGATTCATCCTCACAAACTGCATGTAACATAACTCTTCTTACGCTACATTTGAGCACAGGTATTAATAGTGTTTAAGAACAGGGAGCCACTTCTACCCATTCCTGCAGAATGGCTGTTTTATTTGGGAACTTGTACTCCAAATGTAACAAGGCTTGTCTTAGAAAATGAGAACTTTAGGATAGCATTTCTCAGGGAGCTTGAGTATGGGCAGGTTTAGCAAGTGTGTGATTCTTTGATGTCTACCAGCCTGTTTGGAGCAGCTGTGGTTACTGACGACTTCTTTGTTTCTTTGCCTACAGCCTACAAGTGGATGTACAGAGAGCTGCACCCGAATGTTCCTCTGCAGTATCTGGCGTGGGTCACATACCCACTTGTTCTTATTCTGTTTGCGGCCATTTTCTGCCACCTCGTCTCTCCACAGGCTGTTGGTGAGGGCAGAAGGCATGGCAAGATCTGTTTCTGTCTGTCTTGTTTTTCTTATTCCATTTGCCTGCGGGTTTTGTTCATCCCCTGCTCTGCTGTTGTTTCCAGGGTCTGGAATCCCAGAGCTCAAGACCATAATGAGGGGAGTGGTCCTCAAGGAATATCTCACTCTCAAAGCTTTTGTGGCCAAAGTTGTGGGCCTGACAGCTGGGCTTGGAAGTGGCATGCCTGTGGGGAAAGAGGTAAATATTGCTGTTTTCATGTGCAGTAGTGGCCAGGTCTGGGAGGTAGAAGGAGTTGTCTGTGGAAGAAGAGTCAGTAAATGTTTTCTTTCTTTTGCCACCATTCCTCTTAAAGCTCTGCTCTTTCTAGCAACACTTGGCCATTTTCCTTCCACTTTGAAAGGCTTGATATGGAAAACATCAAAGAACTGAAGTCAGCTAGTCTTTGAGATGGAAAGAAAAAAGATTGGAGGACTGCCTGAGATGGCCAAAGAGAAATTATGAGATCTGCAATGGCTAAATGGTTGTCAGTAACCAGAGGGTAACCCTCTCTGATTTCCTCCTCCTCTTCTCTTGTAGGGTCCTTTTGTGCATATTGCCAGTATCTGTGCTGCAGTACTCAGCAAGTTCATGTCAATCTTCTGTGGTGTGTATGAGGTAAGGCACATGTCTCTGCATGCAGCTCTTCCACAGGTTGAACCCCTGAGACACATAGGATAGTATTGGTAGGCCACAAAACACAGAGGAAACATATGGATTGAAGTTCACTGTACTGCTACAGAGCAGTAAAGTACAAGCCAAAGAAAACGGTAGTGGGAAGCGAGATATACAGTCAAATAACTGTGCAGGACCACCAATGTTATCTACCAATTACACAGAGGCTGGTTAGAAATATGCATTTGACAAGTTTTCAATCTCATGATGCTGATACCTTTGCACTGTAATCACTGTCTGTATAAAAAAGTAGCTGCAGACAAAGATCAATTTGTCTTTAAGCCAAATTTATACAGCATTGCTAATTATAGACACTGGCACTCTCTAGGCTTTTGCTGTCGCAGAACAGCCTCTGCAGGCTGATCACTGTATTGACTAGTTGTATAAAAAAAAATATATCTATTAACTGCTTATATAGCTAAATGTAGGAACTGCTTTACATACAGGCTTTACATACAGCAGAAGCTGGCTGTGTAATACAACAATAGGAGGTGCTGTTCTACTTGAGTAGATCCTGTCTGTGCATAAGGACCAGATGTCACTGCTGAAGACCAGCTTCCAGTACTAAAGACTGCACTAAAGTGTGTAGAGCCTGCTATTTATAATAGCAGTGGCTGAATCTGCTGCTGGCTGTTGCTTTGTTTCATTGTTCTGGATCCTAACCCCCTTGCTTTGCTCCCTCTAACCCCAGCATGCCCTTCTCTGGCTGCACTCTCTGTTCCAGAATGTGCATAGGCAGTTCGACCTCCTGGTGGCGGCTTGCACAGTTGGAGTTGGATGTTGCTTCGGGGCTCCTCTTGGAGGCAAGTGTCTTCCTATATGTGACATTTAATGTACAACTCATTTAGCCTCTTGCTGTGAGATTTCCTGCTCTCAGGAAAGGTTCTCCACCGACACCTCTTCCACTCTATCAACACGAGTTCTTTCTTTTCACGTGGAACTGATAACAATGAAAGAAAGGGAAGGCTATAGGAAAAGTGACACCTCTTAATACGCTGATTTCTAATGGTGCAGCTTGTTCGGTCCCTGTCTGCCATGGATGTTGTTCAACCTGGAGAGCACCAAGGGCTGTCCAGAAAGTCAATAAGAGAACAGAAGTTAAAAAAACCCCTTCATGTAAGGAGTAGCAACATCTGAGGGCAGAAGAAGGTGGCAAGTATGACAGGAAGTGATAATGTGAACAGGAACCTACTGTATGAATACTTCATCGGTGGACTGGAGAACAGAATTATCAGCGTGTAAAGTTTTGGGCTCCCCATATAAGAGAGATGAGAAGGGCTAGTAAGATGATTGGGAGGTTGGAGTAATGGTGTATGTGGAGAAGATAAGGAAGCTGGGTTTGCTCTGCCTAAAGGAGAAAAGGCTAAAGGGGGATGGTCTAACTGATGTCATCAACCACCTAAAAGAATATTTTAGCAAAGATTGATCCAGGCTCTTTTCAGAGCAGCACAGTGCAAGAGGCAACAGACACAACCTGCAAGAAGAGAAATTCTGACTCTATATAAGGAAAATAGGTTCTCCTCCCCCTAGGGTGGTTCAGCACAGATGTCCAGAGGGTCCAGGGAATCTCCACCCTTGGAGATCTTTAGGACTTACCTGAACAAGAACCTGATCTAGCCTTGGAATTGCCACAACTCAGACCAGGGAGTTGGAGGAAACACCTCTAGTGGTTCCTACTTTTCTATGATTGCGCTGTGAGGAGAAATGTGGAAATTTATCTCTGTCCCCTCACATTTGTACTGGTCTTCTGATTCATGGAATTTCCTTAAACAGCACATGTGCCAGAGGTGCATGGTAACTTCTTCATATAGCAGTGGAAATATATTCATAAATAATTTGTCCTAAAATGTTTTCCATTCTTTGTTGTGTCTTCATTTCATTTTTCCTATGGTTATTGTGCCTGGAAGTTTAAAGCGTTTTTGAAATGCGATGTTTTTTCTAAGTTGGCTTTGTTTCTTCCATGTACTACTTTCCTATTAGTCTTCAAACGGATGCATTAGTTGACAAATACGACATGGTCTTTCATCAGCAATAATGATGATCTTTACTCTGGTTTGCTATTAAAAAAAGGAAGTAACACAGTTTGTCAGCTACAAATTATAGGTTTTTCAGTTGGTAACTTGAGAAAGATGCACCAGAAAGAAAATCAGGTTCAGCAAGAGAGAGGTTGAGAGCTGTGTATATGTGGCAATCACAAGTTGGAGACAGCCTGAGCTGAAGTCTGAGGCTTCAAGGCAAAACTTGTAAGTCTGCCAAAAGCCTTGAGAGAAAGCAGGTTCAGAAACAAGGTTTAGACCACAGTCAGATGGAACCATTGGCAGTGTACTGGAGAATGGTATCATCTCTCTTAATGGTAAAAAAAAAATATGAAAAAGACCAAAAACCAAAAAACCTTCCATAACACAGTCTACAATTCTTGTTTCTTTCTCTGTAGCTGGAATTAATGTAGTCTCAGAGACTGCAGGACACGTTGTACCTAGTTCAATAGGAGAGGCTAGAGAAGAAGAGAGAAGGCTAAAAGGGGGGGTGGTCTAATTGATGTCTTCTGTAGCTAAAGGAGATGTTAGAGAGACCAAATTTCCAAATGCTTCTCAGAAAACAGTGAAAGGACAAGAAACAACAGGCACAACTTGCAACAAGAGAAATTCTATCTTTGCATTAAAAAAATAGTCTCCCCTAGCCCCAAAGATTGTTCCAGGTGGCACAAATGCCAAGAGGCTGGGGAATCTCCACCCTTGGAGGTGCTCAGGGCTCACCTAGTGCCTTGATCCTGAGTACCCTGATCTAGCCTTGAAGTTAGCCCAGCTCTGAGCAGAGAGTTGGAGAGGAAGCATTCAGAGGTACCTTTCAGACTAAAACTTGCTGTGAGTCTGTGATAATATTGTAGTATGGGAACAAACTGAAAGTTATCTTAGCTTTTGTAGCCCTAGTTGGCTTCCTCTTATGAATTCACACCAAATTTCTGAATGTGATTTCCATTCCCCAGGAGTCATGTAATCTTTAGCTAACCTTTGTCCAGGATATATCTTGAAACTTCATGTCATATTGCCCATGGTGCCTAACTTCTTGGTGTTGTTGCTGGTGAACACCACCCTGTGTATTAATGAGGAGCCCTCAAAATGGATTTGAAAAGCCACTTTAGCCCTTGACAAGAAAAAGGTGCCCAGCCTACTTTTTCTGAGCGCACTCTCGTACTCTTTGATTGTCTTTGTTTTGATCTATCTGGCTGCTCCTGTGCTGCTACACAGCACCAGCACTTTGACACAGTGCTGGGTCCTGGAAGATGCCATATGCCACAAGCAGTTATCAGTGGTTGCTCCAAATCTTGCTGTCTCATACTGTTCTTCAACACTGTCGCATCAGGCTTTGCACCTTCAAACAACTCTAATTACCTCTTGCCATACTGCAGGCCGTGTTGCACATACCCTCAGTTTAAACCTGTTAATCACCATGCTGGTGGGCTGTATAACACAACACTCCCACTATTCCCCACTTTGAACTGAACCCCATCCCTGTCTGAACATCATTATGTCTTAAGGCACAGGGGCACTAATAGGACCCAGAAGTTACCTAGGACAAATCTGTGGATAAGGACACATTGCTCTGGGTTAGGGAATGGTCCATGGCCCATTTTTGTTGGGTTGTGCAGAGGTAGCCTCAAGACACCTTTTGGTTGAGGCTCTATCAAAGACCTGCCCAGGTAAACTGGAATTAATGACCTTCTGGCCTTAGAATTCAGCCTGGCCACTCAGATTCTCATCATAACACAAGACCATCCTTTCTCAAAACTCTTGTGGGAGATCTAACAGGCTACTTTGGGAACACATGATAGTAAAAAGTGCCAAATACACAGGCTTTTAATACTGGTGTATTACACATCACCTAGGATTTAGGCAAAATAAAATAAAACCTATCTGCTCACCTTTCACCACCCTCAGGCAGTTCTGGGCCAAATCTTGGAGAGAGTCGAAGAGTATTTTCTCCCTTTCAGCAGCTCTATGTCTTTCAAAACTGTTTCCACCCCTTATACTTTCCATTTCCCTGTTTTCACCAGGACAGCACAATGTTAGGTGACCTGTTACCCACTCACCTACCCCGGGTGACAGGACCAGGCATCTGTCCGCACTCGGCTCTAGACCTGCACGTGCCTTGTGCACACAGACTCATAGGGTGGGGTTTTTGAGGCACTCTCTGGCATGTGCTCATCCTGGGATTCCCTGCCAAAGTCAAAGAGATGGAGTAAAACATCCTTATGCACCCTCCACCCTCTGGAGGATTTTCCACAAGGCATTTCTTCTACAGTGACAGAAATGTGCATGTTTCCATGAAAGATGAGATGCTGCCTCCTCCACATGTCTTGAGGATGTGACTGCAGGTATATGCCTTTCTTGTGCCAGGTCTTGTCTTTTGAGTGTTTTGAAGCCACCCAGAAGGGAGAAGTCAGATAAATATAGCTGTAACTCTGAGACTGGTTGACAGAGCTAGGTGACAGCACATGGCCACACCTGCCAATTCTGTTACTCACTCTCTGCTTTCTTTCCTTCTTTCTTCTGTTTGTCTGTCTCTCTTTGTCTCTTTCACCAGTAGCAGCCATATTATTACACGGATGTCCTGACTGTGGGTTGCGCTGTGGGGGTCGGCTGCTGCTTTGGGACACCACTTGGAGGCAAGTGGCTGTTCTGTTTCCTTTTTCTCAGGTACCTAAATCCTCTCCTGCCTAGTTCTCTTCTCCTCTCCCCCTTTCCTGCACCGTAGTCTTGATCTGTCATCTACTCTGACACATTCTTTTTTCCACATGTTGTCAGCCTTCAGGAGGCCAGAGGGGAAGGCTCTCTAGAACAGTGGTCTCCAAATGGGGTTGTGCAGACCCCAGGGGGTGCATAAGATGATCCTTTGGGGTGTGGGAAGGAAATACTTGAATTTCTTTTTTTTTTTTTTTATCAAATAAATAAATAAATAAAGCTTCACTAATATTCAGTACACGTATTGGCACTCAGTCCGTATGTCAGGTGGCCACTTGCCCCATACAGTGCATGAGGTGTCCTGGGTGTAGAGGTGTTCACAACGTGGAGGGTTAACAGTGGCACCCTCACTCATTTCCTTGCTTTCAGCACATCGCAATATATTGCAATCAGTGTGTGCCAGCTTAAGTGGATTTATGGATTATATTATCAAGTGTTAACTAAACAAACCCTCACAATGTGGACAAGTGGCTTAAAAAGATTCCTGCAAAGGGGCCGTGGGTTGAAGATAATACTAATAATGCAAGCACAGACAAATGACAAGAAAATGGCAGAGCTGACACTTCTCCTACTCCTAGTACAGGCTCTTATTCAGCCATGTTACAGGGTACAAACGATGACCAGCTAAGCAAGTCTGACAACTTGGCCAAAAATAATCAAAATTATCAAAGGCTATTTTAAATATGGATTTACATCTGCTATCATTAACAAGGAAGCTCACCCTAAGTGCAGATTGTGCTTTGAGAAGTTAGTTATTGATGGTATGAAGCCATCAGAATTAGCAAGACATTTAAAAGCTAAGCATCCAGAACATGAAGACAAACCTCTACAGTTTTTTTCAGCAGTGTTTCAAGCTATGTGATATCCAATCCAGTACTTTACAGAATTCCACTGAATTTAATGATAAATGTCTAGAAGCCTCCTTTGAGGTTTCTTGCTTCGTAGAAAAAGACAAAAAGCCACTGGGGAAACATTTGTTTTTCCTGTCACAGTAAAAATGGCTGCAATAATACAAAGAAAGCAATATGATGGCAAACTAAAGTGCATTCCTTCATCAGCAAACACTGTTGGAAGATGTGTAAAAAAAAAAAAACCAACCAAAACGACTGAGTCACAGAATGGTAGGGGTTGGAAGGGACCTTCAGAGATCGTCTTGTTGCTGGAGGTTTGAAGAAACAAGTATCAGTACAAATTACACAGTGTGAGAGGCTTGCTGTGCAGCTGGATGAAAGCACAGGTGTTTCTAACATGTCTCAGCTTATGATATTTGCTAGATTCTCTTTTGCTTGTGAAATGCATGAAGAACTACAGCCTGTGAGCCACTAAAGGAAAGATCTATCAGAGAAGCTATATTCTCAACAGCAAATTACTTCATTAATACAAATGTTTTACGGAAAAGCTATGCAAGTGTAACAACCGGTGAAGCAACGGCTTTGACTGCCATAAGAAAAGATTGTGTGGCAAGGTTACACAGATAGCACCACACCTGAAATTCATTCACTGTGTTTTTCATAGGCAAGCTATTGCAGCAAAGAAATGGGAGCCAGACATGCACGAAGTGCTACAGGATGTCATCGAGGTGGTGAATTTAATAAAAAACAAGACCTTGAAACAGTAGAATCTTAACAATACTTCATAATGAGATGGGGAGTGACCATGGAAATACTTTGTACCATACAGACATTTGATAATTTTCTCACGGCAATGAGCTTTTAAAAGTGTTTTTGACTTTAAAGACCGATTACACATTTTTCTTTTACAAAAAGATGAGTGTTTGAATTTGCTGATCTTTTCTGTGATGACAAGCATCTGTCAGTAGCATGCTACCTAGCAGTTATTTTCAAAAAAATAAACATGCTTGATGTGAAGGTGAAAGTGATGTTCTGACAGTGGTTGAGAAAGTAACTGCTTTTCAATAGAAACGAGTGGAGATTTTGTGATTTTGTTGCCGAATACAATGTAAGTGTGTCAATAACTCTCGTACTTGTAGCCTTAAAAGACTTGGAAACAGAAATTTCTAACCTGTTTAAAAATCTTCCAGATTAGGAGTTTCAGTGGGTTTTGAATCCATTTGTTAAAGATATACAAATTCAACACCACCTGATTAGTTTGCAAGAACAACTGATTGACATCAGGGAAGATGGAAATTTACTATCCGAATTTCAAAAAAAATCTTTGCACAAGTGGTGAATGGGATTGAAAAAATAGTATCATGATTTAGTCAGCAGACCCAATGATGCATTTCTTGCATTTAGATCTGTGTATCATTGTGAGATATCTTTTTCAGCTATGACAGCCATTAAGACCTAATATCAAAATACACTGAGCATAGAACCAGACCTTTGAATCACTTTATCACAAAATGTTAAATCAAGATTTTCAAAAAGGAAGAATATCAATATTTTTAGTGAGAACAAAAAAATTTTTGTTCCATTAATATATAAACCAAATTATTTTTTAAATTTTGTTTATTTCATCTTTATCTTGTCCTTTAATTGCTTTTTTTGTGTGTACATTTTGCATTTTACTTAATATATTAGTACAGTAGTAAATTTATATAATTTTTAAGTAAATACACATATATTTGGGGGTACCTGCTGAAAAATCTTTTATCGGTAGGGGTGCATGATCAAAATGCGGAGACCACTGCTCTAGAAGACTATTTAGAAGCCTCCCTCATGCCTCTAACACCTCATTTCTGATTTTAATTTTGCTCCCTTTCCATCTCTTTCTAGGGGTCCTTTTCAGCATTGAGGTCACTTCCACTTACTTTGCTGTGCGCAATTATTGGAGAGGTTTCTTTGCAGCTACCTTTAGTGCCTTCATTTTCCGAGTCCTTGCTGTTTGGAACAAGGATGCAGGTAAGCTAAGAGCCATTCCTACTCTCTTTGAACAAAAGTTGCATTAGTTTATGATTTTTCATCTTCCTCAAAGTCACAACCTTGTACGATGTTTGAAACTTCTGCCGTGACGTGTGACAGAAGGAAAGAGAAAGGGAAGTATCTTATGTCATTAATTGTATAACCCAACCTATTCCTAGGTGTGCTGGGCATATGACTGAAAAATTACTAAATAAGAGTCCTCAACAAGTAAGAGGCCCCTTGAGGTGGAATTTTTACCTCTATTCAGGATAACGTCAAGGCTGCAAGCACAGAGGTATCCCATCACAGAGGATGCAATACATAGTGTATGCTGCTGTGACCTGCTGGATATGCCATGGCCTGCTTTGGTCATCTCTTGACAAGAAGCATAAAAACCAAATAGTCTAGAAAACTGAGATGATAAAATGGTTATGAAGGCTGCAGGGTTGGTAGGGTCTGACTGAAGGTCCTGAAAACGTAACTGTCTCAAGTAACTGCAAAGCGTGAGTGCAAGATTTGCGCAGAGAGAAATAGCACAGGTCAAGCTTGTTCAAGAGAGCGTTTCAGATACTATGGGAATTGAGTTCCAGCTGATGCAGAAGGCTGTTATTTCTTTGTAAACTTCTTGCTTATAATGTCTTTATCTTTTATTCTTACAGTTATATCTGATTTATTGATCTGAGCTCCATGTGGGCAGTTCCCTTTCTTAAAACTGCTAGAACTTATGTCTCTCTTGACTTCACAGGGTTGGATTATTTTTTTTGTGCTAAAACATTGAATATTCTCTTGGATATAGAAAGTGGCTACACTTCTACTTGAATATAGAAAGTGACTATATCTTTCTTTGGGAAACACTGCCTCTTATTGAGGGCTATTCAACCATCAGATCTGTCACAGAAAACACATCTTTTTGGTCTTTCCAGAGGAAAATATAAGAAATTCAAAGGCAGATGACAGGAGATAATATCCTATCCTTCACTTTATCTACTCTAGATCCCTTGCTGATCTCCCAAATCATTAGAAATTAGCTTAATCCTGAAACATCTTAATTTCTATCCCTTCTTCAAAAATCATCTGGACAGCTTTAATACCCACACTAATGTCTCCTTACATTCTGCTTCATTGACTGACTGCGTTAAAAAGTTCCATTATCCAATTGTCTATGAAAAATAGTTCGTTTTTATAGTTCTGAATTTTCTTTGTCTGTGTTGGCAGTGTCCTTGTCTTTGTATTAAGGAACTAGAATCTTTTGTCTAGCAAAGTAATTCATTATTTCATCTTTTTTTATCATGCCTGCTCCAACTTATCTTTCATGTCTTTTCTTGCTCATTTCCTTCTGAAAGTTACAATCCTGGTCTTTTCAGTCTTAGTTCGTGCAAGGGTTTTTCTTAGGTCACCTCTCTTCCAGAATGTTTCTCAGATACGATGATCAGAGTTCCAAGCAGGTGTGGCTATTGCATGGATCTATTGGAAGGCATTACAATATTGCAATACAATACTGTGAATTATGATACCATTTTTATGCAGCTTCTGCACGTTTTCAGCAGCTGCAGTTGGGAAAAAGGTAAAAAGACCATTTTCTTAGAGCTGTCTACATTAATCCAACTGTCCATCTTGAAGTACTATTGTTAAATTAGATTCCTTTCTAATGTATCAATCAACCTTCCCCCACTACATTACTTTGCATTCATCAAGACAGAACATTATCTTTCTTATGCAATCCTCTCTGCTTCCAACGAGGGTAGACTAGTTCAGTATCACCTGCAGATGTTGCTGTCTTCCACAGAAAATTCTGAATCATAGAATCATAGAAAGATTTAGTTTGGAGGACACCCCTGGAGCTCTCTACTGCAAACGGTGGACAACTTTCCACTGCCTCTCTGGGCACCTACTCCAGTGCTGAACCACCTCCCCAAAAGGAAGCATTTGCTCATTATATGTAGACAGAATTCCTTTGTTGGAAGTTGTGCCCATTGCCTCTTTTTCTTTCACTGTGTCTTTACAATGTCCCCGTGGTGGGAGACTGATGTTAGAACCCCCTTGAGCCTTCTCATTTCCAGGCTGAGTAGACCTAGCTCCTGCAGCCTCTCCCTGTGCCCCTGCCCTAGACCATCTTGGGGCTCACCACTGGACTGTCTCCAGTTTTGCAACATTTCATTTGTATGGGTTTTCTAGATGTGGCTTCATCAATGCCATATAGAAGGCAATAATCACCACCCTCAACTGGCTGGTTGTGCTTTTGCTGATGTGGCCTAGTATGTGGTTAGCTTTCATTGCCACAAGGGCACATATTAAGCATCGTATCCACCAGAACCCACTGGCATGAGAGCAGAGTTTCTCCTGTTCACTAGGCCCCCAGGCTGTACTGATACACCTACCGTTCCAGGTGTAGGACTAAATATTTGTCTTTGTTGAATTTATGATGTTCCTACTAGTCAACTCTTCCAGCTTGTGGAGACCACTCTGAGTGAAGCCTTCCAAGTGACAAACTGTCCTGGGTTGAGAGACACAGGACTAACTTTTCTTCTAATGCTGGGGAAATTTGCACTTTTAGAAGACTCTAGTATCTGAATTTGTGAAATTATTTACTTTATAGCTAGCCAGGCTCTGTGGGATTCAAGGTTAGTGTTTTCGAGCCTTGCCAGGTGCAGGGACAAGAAGGAACAAGGCCTGGGCATTTGACACAGGCTAGCCAACAGGATTATTTCATACCATGAACGTCACATCCAATATAAATTACAAAAGTTTGCTGCGTAGCTCTCTCTCCCTTGATGGCGGGTCCAGACAACTCCTTGCCCCGGTGCCGGAGCCCTGAGGCCTTCCCTTCCTCCTGAAGCCATTGCGCTCGCAGTGTCCGCCATTTGCTGTCCCCTGCTGGGAGTGCACAGCTTCCTGCTGATAGAATTGGCTGAGTATAACTCTTGCATAGCTTATATCAGTATCGGGATTAATACTGGTTCTTTAGTATTGTTGTTAATTATTTAGTCTTAGTCTATTAAATCTATTTATATTTCAACCCTTGTGTTTCTTTGTGTTCCCCGATCCCCCTTTCCGGATGGAGAGGGGTCATCGGGTGATAGAATAATTGTCTAAACAACAATAGGTTGTTATGGGTTTTCTCAAACCATAACACAAACCACCCCCTTTTCTCCTTCCTCGGTTCAGTATGGTCACTGATGAGTGAGTTCCATGATCTAGGACAGATGCTAAACAGAATCAGTTCCAATATTGACCTCTGAAGAAGTCCATTCAACACCACAGGCCCCCAAGACAACAAATAGCAACTCTGCTACATATGTACTATGACTATTTGCAGAATTTCTGTTTCACCATGTCCTGAGCCTTCATCTTACTTGCCATAGTGCTTTACACCTTGCCTTCATTCTGCTCCTTCTGATCACTTCTACATACGGCTTAGTGTTATTTTACAGTTCAAAGCTTTTTTAAGTAGACTTTCGCATAAACTAGGCCTTCTCGTTTCTTTTTACTGCTTTTAACTTTCACCTTGTAAAGAGTTGGATGGCCATTCTAAACTAGTAGAGTTTGTAGCCAATGGAGAGAAAAGGCCTTAGCCATTCAGTTTCAGGATGGCTTAGTCACTCAGGAAAGAAGATGAAGATAGGTGGGATGAATTTTCTGTAGAACTCTCTTTCTGTCTTGTGGGACTAGAGAGGGAACCTAGAAAGACTCAGACTAAGTGCTGTGACAATTAACAAGTAATTACTGTCTCCTGTAATAATCATATAATGCTAGATTTTCACTGCTTCTTTTCTTTCCTCATTGTGCAAATAATTCCTTCATCCAGAGCAAGTTTGGATTTACATCTGCCCTCATTCAGCTGCATTTCCACTCTGCACTAGATTGCTAGTTTGTACGTCACCTGTTGGCATACACATATTTACTGTTTCGACACAATTAGGTACCTCCATGTAAAAGCAGGACAGGTTTCAACATCTGAGTCATTTTCACAGTGCAACACTACCAGGAGCTGGAGAAGATGAGGCTTAGTGGGTCTTTTCCATTTCTGATCTCTACAACTTTAGTTCTTTTGGTACCAGTCAAAAATGCCGCAGATATAAGTTCAAAGAGGACCTGAGTTTTGTTTCTAGAAGGCAACCACAACTGTCTGTGACACAGCTTCTCCAGATATGTAAGCAATGCCTGCCTCAGCAAAGAGAGTTTTCAGGGTCAGCGAGTATAGAGGGAAGAGGGTTTTTTTATTTTCTAGAGAATGGAGGGTAGAAGAAAAGAAAGAAAAGAAAACCCTTTAAAAATCTGAGATTGTAGCTAAAAATATATATACATTCTCTAAAAACAAACCTATACCATCTAGACTGCTAGTGCTCAAAAATAGGCACTACTGAAATCAGAGCAGTATTCCAATCTGTAATATTGTATATAATGTCATGAAGCCACACAGGAGCATGTAAAAACTAGTTCCCCTGTCCCTACCCTTAGCTTTTATGACATTTAACTTCTCACATCGTTATTCCCTTTCCTCCTCTATCTTTTTCGTGTCTCACAGTTACCATCACAGCCCTGTTCAGAACAAACTTTCGCATGGATTTCCCCTTTGATCTGCAAGAGCTGCCAGCATTTGCTGTAATAGGGTAAGTTCCTGGGAACCTGGCTCCTTGCTCTACAAAGGTTATCCTGTGAGCTCTGTTAGGAATTGTTTTGAAAAAGAGTTACATACATCTCTGTTAGACATTTTGATTGTCACAAATAAGACCACTGCTTGTTGAGATTACTCCTTCAGAAATTATGCCCCTGTAGCGCAATGGGCAAGGAAGGAAATGTGAGTATTATCAAGCTGTTTGTTATTACATTTCCACATAACATTTTCAGAAATTAAGTTCAGGGGAAAAAAAGTAAGTCTAACTTGGCCTAGGTTCTGGGTGTATATTTACTGACTGGCCCTTTAACTGTTTTGATGATATGCCCAAATGAACTGACCCAACAAGTATGGCCTTTTCACTTGACAAAAATGGGACAAAAGAATTAACCAGGAAGTTTCCCTTTTACAAGGTCAGAATGGTTATCCTTTTCAAGAGAGGTTGGTACACTCAACATGGTGGCAAGGGTAACTGAACCGTAATTGGATTCAGTGAAAACAGCAGTAAATTTATGAAGATGAGTGTTTTATTTTATTTGTGGAGATAACTGAGTCAGTTTCATTTATGGAGGAAATTCGGGAAATGAAAGAATGAAACTAATTAAAATGAGAAGACAATTGGGAAATACTAGAGAAAAACGTGACCTTGGAATAGCTGTGAGGAAAAGTCTTGGGTTAGAACTTGAGAGAGGTGCCAAGGAAATCACTGCAGAGCAGCAGTGAAGGGAATATACTGTAGGAACAAATACCTGTGCTGTCATGGTGAACATATTCTGTTGCAAGGCCTGGATCTAAGACTAGAAATATATTTGAGGTTTTGCTCCTCCTTTTAGTAAAATGCCCTCATATTCATTTACTTGAATATGAACTCAAGTGAGATTTTTTGAAAACATTGGATATGTTGAAAATCTATAAATATACAGGAACTTTTGCTAGTAATATGTATCCGCATTGTTCTTTTCCTTAAATAGACTTGCAGGCTGAACTCAGGGGAATCTATTTGTTTAGACTGGCAAGGAAGAATGTAACCCTTATGATTTACAGATGATAGAATGCAAAACTTCTTGTCCTCGTGTGTTTTGAACAGAGTTGGCAGAGCTGGTTTTTTCTGTACTGCATATAAGCTAGGAAAGGAGTATACGACAACTGTGAAATGCTTTTAAATGCCTGGGTGTCCCATGTGGTATTTTTAAAAAAACAGGCGAAAGACTTGCATAAAGTCCTTGGGTAAAGCCCTGATGCCAACTTGGAATTTTCCAAATTCTCTTAACATTAAGTCTCAAAGCTGAACTCTCTTTCTATCCAACATATTTCTTCACTTTCAGATAGGACAAAAAAACTGAGCCAGCCCAAGCACTATTAACAGGTAGATCCTGCTCTTCTGTGTCCACAAATGTTGTTCATTTGCAAAATATATACGGGAGAAGCACTTCTGTTTTACTGACAAATTTGTAGGCAAGAATAGAGGGATCTATTTTTTAGTCTAAAGAAATTCAGTTCACTGTGCAGCCCTTAGGCTTATGTTGCCTAAGGGACTGGTCTATTTTAACACTAGTGCTAAACAGTGCTGGCTTAAAATATTTAAGAGAAGTTCATTGGATGTGTTGTCTGTGAACAGCTTTATATTTAGTTTAAACTTTTTTTTATGTAATTTTTAAATGATCAAGCAGGATTTTTTTTCAACATACAGCTTTTTTAAGTAAGCTAAATTAATCTTTGAATGAGATTTGGCAAAATCCTGCATAACATATAAAAAAGGAAAGGTCTGTTCAATTTAAAAATCAATAGAATGCAAATGCTATCTGTTTGTCTTCAGTATTGTCTGGATTAATTTATTTGCCACATAAAATAATATTTCCCCATACCGATTCTAAATGCAGTCCTTTTTTCACTTTTTTTTTTCTTCTTTTTTTTTTACTTCACCTATGAGTGAGTATTAGGCCCTATTTTTCCAGGTCTTGTTAAGGTACAGACCATAAGGATCAAGGCCAGTCCTTAGACAACTATACTTTTTTGACTTTATTAAGATCAGGAATGGAGGCCTAAGTGATTAAGATCATAGAGATGACATACTTTGCTAAAGGCACAACAGTTGCTATTACTTTTGATGTAGGTGTATAATTTTGCTGAATCGGAGTTAAACTCCCTTAATTTTTTACTCTTTCCTGTTCCAACCTGAAGTCTAAGTTCTGACAATACTGGTCTTTGCCCAGTTGCTCTTCACCAGCCCCGACTAAGATCTGTCAGTCCCTTTTTATATATTATTTTTATAGATTATTCTATAGATTTTTATAGATGCAATTTTCTTCTCTGAGCAAGAGAAAATTTAAGCGGTAAAATGACAGGGTGTGTGATGAACAGGTCAAAAATAATCTCTCCCCTTTCATCAGGGGGTCAATGTCTTCAAGTGAGTTGCTGTAGGAGCAACCCTCTAGGTGACATTTAAAGTGCTTCATAAACAGCTGAAGATGAAAAACACTTAAACTCATTTTCTTGGTTGGTGGTTGGCGTATTATCTGTTGTTTGGTATGATTTTGTTTATTTTCTTTCACTTTAGGATATGTTCTGGATTCCTTGGAGCATTTTTCGTTTATCTCAATCGCCAAGTGGTCCTATGCATCCGGCGTCATACGGCTCTGAGCCAGTTTCTCACCAAATAGTGAGTGCCTTTGAAGATACTCTCTTTAGGGACCAGATTTTTATACCCTACTGGTATTGGAGAGTTCCAAATGCTTTCTGGAAGCTAGTAGAACTATATCAAGTGTAAGATAGTAAAAATATGAGAAACTGAAATTATAGGAGAGTAAAATACCTGCAAACATCATGAGGATTTGTTCTGCATTGGATTTTCTTCCCCAATAGTTTCAAATAGCTTCTTGGTTTAGAAAGGAGACTCTGTAATATTCATTTAGAGGACAAGGAAAACTATTGATTGGACAGAAAATATTTTTAATTAGAAAATCAATGCCCGGGCTTCTTAAGATCACGCTGCTTCTGTTTAATTTTATAGAATCGGTAAAAAATAAATTCAACATCATTTATATTTTCGGAAAATTAAATACAACTGAAATGTAACTATGTCCTTAAAATCTAATCTTTTTCTTAACGAAAATGTAGGCAAAATTGTAAAGAATGTGCTGCAGTATTGCAATTACTGCATACTTACAAACCAAAAGCCGAAACTGATAGTAACCAAATGGTGTGAATTGCAGCATGGAAGAGAAAAACAAAATAAAAATCTTAACAATAAAGGTTTTACAGGACACTTGATAATTTTTTTCCCTTTCTAATAAATTTATAACCTGAAGAAGAAAAGGCAACTGTGACATCTGCTAACTGTAAGTGACTTCAGTTTCTTTACAGAAGAAATCTGATGCTATGAGAATTTTTTAAGTTGAGAGGTGTGGAGGACCTACATTTCTTAGCAACTTGCAGATCTAAGCAGAAGAAAACCACTACTTAAGAAGAGGTTCAAACTAACTTAATTTATTATGTGGAAGAAAAATTGTCTTTCTTCATTATGTAACATTACTCACAAGCACCAGCAGAGCCATTAAACAAGATAATAGAGAAGTGAAGCAAAGCCTGAAAAGCGGGAATTTGCTTTAAACTTTTGACTAAGTTCTCATAATTTTGTAGGTCCTAAGACAGGAAGAAATTAAAGGTTACATTTTGTCTTCCTGCATACCACAGCATCTCAGCCAGAACTTCCTGTAGGGAACACAGCAATTTGTCAGGGGAGACCTGACAGGCTTAGTCCAGCACGTGGAGGCAGCTTAGATTCATGTTGTCTTAGTGCCCATGAGGTGTTACAGTTCACCCAGAAACCCATCCTGGGACTGGACACAGCAGCGGGAAAACACAGATGACTTCACCCTGCTCTCCAGCTATGCCCCACTGGCCCGGCACAGTTAGATCCACTGGCCACCAAGGACACCTTCCCAAAAATTGTGACGGTCAGCAATGCAATGGAAAGAAAAGCAGTTTTTCTCATAAGAATTAATGCAGAGGGGGATGCATGCAGAAATGTAGGAAGCCCCCCTACATTTAAATACGCTAGGACAGGATACATTGCACAGGTGATGAAGAAGCAAGACTGGCATAATCAGGACAAATGGAGGAGGTGCTGACTTTTGACAATAGGTCAACACATCATTGTAAATACACATCTACCCTGTTACGCATTCAAGTTTATGCATTTCATACACCTCTCTCTCCCTCCATCCCTCCTATGACATTAATTCTGATGGGAAAAATGGCATTGCTGAACAGTTGAACTCTCTATGAAGGATGATGATCAGAAGAGCAGGGCATTAAATTGACAGTAACAGAACTCCAAAGCGATGGATACAGATGTGGCAGAGAGCTTTCACAGAAATAGCATTCATAGTCCTGAAGGGATAGTGCTACAATAAAAGAATGTGGGTTTATATTTCAATAAACTTTTCTTTCTTTTCAGCCGCCTCATATACCCTGGGGTTATAACCTTCCTTATAGCAACTATGACTTTTCCTCCCGGATTTGGGCAGTTCATGGCAGGAGAGGTGAGTGTGGGATATATATTTGCAATTCTGTGCGATTCTGTGGAACAGTCTCCCCTTATCCTGTGCCCCAATAACCTTATGTCATCACCTGGGGAGGAATAACCCCCTGCACCAGTACAGGCTGGGGGCTGACCTGCTGGAGAGCAGCTCTGAGGAAAAAGACAAGGGAGTCCTGGTGGACAACAGGATGACCATGAGCCAGCAATGTGCCCTTGTGGCCAAGAAGGCCAATGGCATCCTGGGGTGCATCAGGAAGTGTGACCAGCAGGTCAAGAGAGGTCATCCTGCCCCTCTACTCTGCCCTGGTGAGGCCCCTGTGTCCAGTTCTAGGCTCCCCAGCTCAAGAAAGACAGGGAAATGCTGGAGAGGGTGCAGCAGAGGACCACAAAGATGATTAGAGGCCTGGAGCATCCCTCTTACAAGGAAAGGCCAAGGGACTTGGGTCTTTTTAGTCTGGAGAAGAGAAGGCTGAGGGGGGATCTGATCAACGCCTATAAATACTTAAAGGGTGGATGTCAAGAGGACGGAGCTGGTCTTTTTTCAGTGGTGCCCAGTGACAGGACAAGAGGAAATGGGCACAAACTTGAACATAAGAAGTTCCATCTAAGCATGAGGAGGAACTTCTTTACTTTGAGGGTGGCAGAGCACTGGAATAGGCTGCCCAGGGAGGTGGTGGAGTCTCGGTCTCTGGAGACATTCAAAACCCACCTGGACATGTTCCTGTGCAACCTGCTCTAGATGGACCTGCTCTGGCAGGAGAGGTTGGAGTAGATGATCTCCAGAGGTCCCTTCCAACCCCATATCATTCTGTGATTCTGTGATTCTGTCATGGAAATGGGAAGAAAGATATGGGAGGAGTTTGGACTGAGGAAGGACTATATTCTGAGACTCATGATCTCTGCTATCTCCTTCATATAAAACTTGGAAAAGATCCACTCTCCTAAGCAAGTAATAAGGAAGATGTTACCCTGTGTGTAAAAGTAGTTTTCCTTTCACCAGGTCAGGTAAAGTCCTGTCTCTCTTCCTGAAGATTAAAAATGTGAATTAAGTCTCATAATCATGAATTACTGAAGTAAAAATCTCCTCCACTTTCTTGAAACAGAGATAGAATATTTACTCTAATCTCATGGCTCATGCCTGTTTTTTTGCCATTTAGTTGATGCCACGGGAAGCCATCAGCTCTCTCTTTGATAACTATACCTGGGCAAAATTCACAGGGGACCCTCAGATCCTAGGGAAATCTGCTGCCTGGATCCATCCTAAAGTCAGCATCTTCATCATCATCCTGCTCTTCTTCATCATGAAGGTAAGAAACCCAGCTCACCATAAACCTTCTCCACTCAGAGTGAACGCTTTTGATCCTTTGTAAAATAGTTTGTGAACTGCCAATGGGGAGTTGCTGGGTATCAAATGAAGCACTACAACTGCAGTGGGTTCTTACATCTTTTGATGTGATGTTTGGGCACCTTGAATGCAAGATTACCAAATTTATTAGGGAATATTTCCCTGGCTTAATATAGTGACCTCCTTCACTGCATCCCTAGGTCATCTTCCTCATGCATCCTACTGAATGACCCTTGGTACCCACTGCGTAGTAGTTGGTAGGGAGGACTAGACCAGGAAAGATTTCTCAAGTTCCAAAAAAATAAATAATTGAGTAAAAAACTCTCATATAATTTATATTTGGTCTAAATAAAGTCTGATACAGTCTACTTGATATTCCTGACCATAGATAGGAGACACATAAGAATATGCAAGCACAATCTATAGTTTTGTGAGGCTCAAGGATTTGTCAGCAGTACTGTAACTTGATGGAGAAATGCAGCTGAAAACAGTTTTGCTCACTTCTTGGAAAGCAAGAGCAGATTAAATGTTCTGAGCTGACTTGGTCTGTGGAAGTTGCAACTGTTCAGCCTCTGAAGGGATCAGCTGGGTAACCGATACCTGACAGAGCAAGAGAAGAGATTTGAAAGAAGAAAACATTATATTCCAGTGTTCTAAATACAAGTAACCAGAAAGAGGTTTTCAGAAGGCGGGAGGGGAGATAAAAGGGTAAAAATATCATAGAAATGTTGAATATTTTTTTTTGTTGAAAGGAGCAAAAGAGCTGAGACCGCCTTGCAGTATCAGTCGAACATTTCGGTAGATCAGGAATGGACATCAGTGATTGATTGACACAGCTGATTCCACCTAAAGTAAAACACTGTATCGAATTTCTGACAGGCTGTTAAGAGTCCTGCTTCTGTGATAATTCTGATTATAGTGTAGCAAGCAGATAAGGTCACATTTACTTGAATAAAAGAGGAATGGACTACATGGTGTATCTATCCCGAATCCACCTGTTCACCTTTGGAAGAGCTGTGTCCTCAGACACTAGATTTATTGGCCTTGTCTCATTAACTAAAGGCTTTCTCAACTCACTAGGTAACTGCTCCAAGCAGTTTATTTTCTTCTGGATGTACTCAGAGTTGGGATACACCACATAAAAAAGAAACTGCTGTTTCAGCTCTGTGCAAAGACTTGGCCTGGTTCTCCACTGCACTACAGTCCCAGATCTCAGATGTATTTGGTCTGGATTGATCTGCAAACACAGAGCTTAGCAGTACTCCACTTCTGCAGCTTGCTGGCCTCTGTAGCCAGCCAGGAACTTCTCCTCTTGAATATTCAAATGGCTTATGAAAGGAAGAGCAACAGCCAGTATCAAATTCATGGTCCAACCCATCCTCACAGCATGTTCCTCTACCATGGACTGAGAAATGCTGTTCTGTGGGCTCTTTGTTACCTTTTTAGAGGGCTTCCCTAAATAGCAGGCTTCATTTTCCCTTTTATGCCAACCATCCTATGAGAGTTACAGCAGGAAAGCTGATTTCCTTTCACCAAACTGTCTACAGATTAGTATCTCACCTGTCTACAGCTACAACAATGTCTGCAGAGGCATCACCTCCTCAAAGGTGGGCCTTGAACAGGAAGGATTTGCCCACTCTGAGGAGAATATGGTCCTGAAATACCTGAAAGTATTGTTCTTGATGTGCTTAACCATGGTTGTGTCACTCCTATGGATGATACTGCTGCAGCAAGGGACATCTTGCCAGTACACTTCTTTGTACAAGGTTTTGAAACAGCAGCATTTTCTGTTTCTCTCAACTGTGGAAATCTCTTGTCATATTGCCTGAGAAAGTCTGAGTGTTTTGGCCTTTGAGGTGTTTGCAAGATTAGGCTGTTGCCTCCAGAAGAAGGCTATATGTGCTGCGCTAAGTCAGCATTTGAATTGGTCTCAGCAGTACCAGGACAGATTTCATCATCTTGCCCAACATAGTGATAGGATAAAAGACAACAGACAAAAGCTAGAATAAAGAAAAGTTATGACAGTTGAAATTCAGGAAAAAATTCTCACCTGAGAATGAGTGTGGGTCAGCAGTGGCACAAATGCCCAGAAAAGCTGGGGAATCTCACCCTTCAGTATGTTCAGAACTCACCTGGATAAGGCACTGAGCAACCCGATCTAACTTATGAATTAGCCCTTCTGGGAGCAGGGAGTTGGAGGAGGGACCTCCAGAGTTCCCTCCATACCAAAATCTTGTTCTCTAACGACCTTGTTCTATGAAAAGCTAAGCTGTTTGGAGCAGTGGAAAATCTCCAGTTCTGAGGTCCAAGGCAAATGTTTTCTCATGTTCACCCATCCCCTTGGTGATTCAGTTTCCCTACCACCACAGTGGTCACCCAGAGGTCCTCTGCATCAGTGTTGGTGTCTTGTTGGAGTTGCTCCAGCTCCCCTTTATACCCCACAACCCCTTTACCCTTCACTTTCTGGCTGAACTGCCAGAGCCCTCAGAACATGTCTCCTCATGGATTCACAGGCTGGGCAGTAGAGTAGGGCTGCAGGAAATGCTATTGCTGCTTGGTAACAACTGCACCCTCTGCCTCTGTTCTAGTTCTGGATGTCTGTCATTGCTACCACGATGCCAATCCCATGTGGAGGCTTCATGCCTGTTTTTGTTCTAGGTGAGTTTCAATTTTGTGTTGCAGCATTTAGGTCTGACAGGTGGAGAGGATAAGAGAGACATTGCGTACGTACCCAGTAGGTTTCTTCTAGTGGATGAGGAGTCATCACTTGATGTCTATGACAAGCTCCATTAACAGTCCATATACCAGCTGCTGAGTCTCTGCTTTTGTCATTTTCCCACTTACCAGATCCAAATGCTGAGGAGGATATCCCTACCCTTTTACGTAAGGAAAGCCCCACTGTGGGGAGGCATGCTGAGCTATGGCCTTCTCATTTCTCTGACTCCTCCCTCACCTATGGAGAAACTTTCATCCTACAATTAGTAGTAGTTGTTCCTTTTGCCCCTAAAGGCCAGCTAGAAGAGATAACCTCAAAACTAGCACCTGTGATGTTATCCACCACTTATTCATTTCATCTGGCTGAAATACGGTAACATACGGGCATTTATTGGTTTTTAACTGGTTTTAATTCCAACACCAAAAAGTAGAAAAAATACGATGCTAATGTTAAGAATGAGAGGCTATGTTAGGCTAAAGTATACAGGCTTATGAAGTTCAGCATTATGTACCCACAGCTCTTAAATGAAATGGTGTGCACTAAAGACCCCCGAGTTCTGGCAGGTAGCAACTGAACATGAGTCAGTAGCCTGCCCTTCCAGTGATGAAGGCTAACCACAAACAAGGCTGTATTAGGAAAAGCTGAGCCAGCAAAAAAAAGAAATTGGTTATTTCCCTGTATTCAGTATTTTGGACACAATTGTGGAATATTATGCTATTTTGTGTCCACCAATACAAGAGATTTTGACAAAATGCAATGAGTCTGGTGCACACCATAGAGATTGTTGGGGAGCTGGAGCACAAAGCAAACAAGGAGAGCCTGAAGAAGTTGGGCTTGTTCAGCCTGCAGAAGAGAGGGCCAAGAAGGGATCTAACCGCAACCTTCACCACCTAATGCAGCAGGGGACAGAGAGGACAGAAAGAGTCTTCTTAGAAACACACAGTAAATAGAAGGTAAAGGCACAAGTTGCAACAGGGGAAATTCTGATGGGACATAAAAAACAGTTTCATTGGTTAAGGTTCTCAGAAAGGCTGGAGAATCTCCATCCTTGCAGACTTTTAAAGTTTGTCTGGACAAGGTCCTGATCTCACTTTGAAATTAGCCCTGTTGTGAGCAGGAGTCAGAGCAAGACCTCCAAAAAGTTCCTTCCCACCTAAAATCTTCTGTGAGCTGTGATTCTAGTGTTTGGACATTCATAGTATGAGTATGTGAAGGGCCTCAACTGTGATCTGGAGTGACATTGTACATATTATAAAAATATTTCCTCCTACCTGGGAATCACAAATACTGCTGTGCCTTGATGCGCCTAAATGGAAGGAGTCAATTGTATTTACATATGTCAGTACTTTTTACTCTTCTTGGAGTCTAACTTCTATATTCTGTAACTGAGAACTACTGTTTAGTCCCTAGTGTCATTTTAAGTTTTGATTTTGTTTCTGTTAGAAATACTCTAGTGATTGCTGAGCACAGCTGCACAGCACAGACTAGGTGTTCCTTAGATGTTAATTCCATAATTGTCAGTGATATTTTCCAGGTGCTGCATTTGGGCGTCTTATTGGGGAAATCATGGCATCACTTTTTCCCAACGGGATCCTCTTTGATGGCATCGTTTACCAAATCTTACCTGGAGGGTATGCTGTCATTGGTGAGTCTCCATGTCTTTCTTTTTCTTCACCTGCTTCCATCCCCATGACTTTCCTGGTTGACATGACATGCTGTTTCTTTAGTACAGTCTTCTTTTCTCCCTATTTCTTTTCCACCCTACCTGGGAAAGGTGCAGCAGCTCTGACAGGAGCAGTGAGCCACACTGTCTCCACTGCTGTGATCTGCTTCGAGCTGACGGGTCAGATCTCTCACATCCTCCCCATGATGGTGGCTGTCATTCTTGCCAACATGGTGGCCCAGAGTCTGCAGCCCAGCCTCTATGATAGCATCATCCAGGTGAAGAAGTTGCCCTACCTGCCAGACCTGGGCTGGAATCCCATAAGGTACAGTGGTAGAACAGAGAAGGAGGTGGGGAGTGGCAAAGAAATAAAGCAGAAGAAGATGAAACCATGGGAGAATAAAAGGCCATGAAAAGGGGATAGTACTACAAAGAAAATTAAAAGGCCTGCAGCGAGAAAAAGCGAGCGGTGGAGTAGAATTAGGATTCGTACACAGAAATGGAGAAAAGTCCTTTTCTGTTTTTTCACTGAAAGCACAGCTTTAAATAATCTGCAACATTACTGAATTTCTATTAATACTGCCGCATTGCTTCAGTGTAAAAATTTAAAATTCAAGTGTCTCATTTCCATTTTTTCTGAATTCAATGGGGTTTGGATTTTTTTTTTCTCCAGCAAGTGGAGAAATATAAAACAAAATATAATTTTATGTGGATAGTTTGCTTTAAACAAAATTCATATACATGTCTTCCTCTCTCTAGTATATATTATACATAGGTATGTATATATAAAACATCTATACATACATACATGTATATATATGTGTGTATTTTTGTGGTGAGGGGTAATGGATTGGAATACAACTGTAATGATAATCCATTTAATATGTGTTGATCCTGTTGGAAAGTCCTCTTTGGTTATTCTCACAGAAGACTATTTTGCAACTGTGTTGAGAACACTTTAATGGAATTCACCTGGTAGACATTTTTAATGTGCTAACTCTTCCCCTTATTGTCCATAAATTCACAGCAAATACAATATTTTTGTTGAGGATATTATGGTCCAAGATGTGAAATTCGTCTCCTCCAACTGTAAATACCGAGACTTGCAAGCTCTACTCCAAAGCACCACCGTTAAGACTTTGCCTTTGGTGGACTCACCAGGTAAGCAACGTGGAGTAACTGGTCCTTCCTGAAGACTGTCTCAGCTTGAAGAGCCAAAGAAACTAGCTTTAAAATTACATGCTATGCAGGAGATAGTGTGACCCAATGCATAAAAAAAATCATCCTAAAAATCTTCCACCGTGGACGATGTATGACAGAAGGCTGTTTTAGCTGGTCAGACAGGTAAGCTGGAGTGTGGGCAGAGAAGCAGATACAGGAGGTAAGGGAGATGTGTGGGAAGTTTGTGGGCTGAACTGTGAGAGCAGGGAGGGATCTTGCATAAGTAAAGAGCCTGCTTCTGATGTGGTGCTGAGGAGTGGCACAACTCAGGGGTGGTGAGCTTCCCACAGCCCCACAGTGTATGAGCTGCACCTACCAGGGCTGGTCAATGACTCTACATAGTACAAGTCCGAGCATTTTTAAGAGGTTGGAGGGAGGAAGGGGCAGTGTGTGGCAGGGGACATTCAAAATCTTGAAGTGGCTTAATGGCTTCCCTGCTCTGTTATGCAGAAACCATGATCCTTCTGGGGTCTGTAGAGCGATCTGAACTGCAGACTCTCCTCCAGAGACATATAAGCCCAGAACGGCGACGGCTCCTCAACAGAGAGATGCAGCAGAAGCTGTCTGAGTCACCCTACGATGGGCACAGCAAGGGACCATGGGCAACCCTGCCAAAGCTGAAGCACGAATCTTTTGCTTATGTTGATGAGGATGAGGATACAGATGAGAAGGGAGAGGTGAGGGAGAGAAGTGGAGAGACTTACAACACAGAGACTGCTTAAGAAGCAGTAAGGCATTTGGAGAGGCTGAGAAAGAAATGACACAGGGTGGACTTTGTTTTCTCCCCTTTCTGTAACAGCTGCCTCGGCCCCCAAGTCCCACTCCCAGTTACCCAGAGGAGCCCAATGGCCCGACAAGTCCTCTTAAACAAATACCTGAAACTTTGGAGCCACAGCAACTCCCAGGTATGGTAACTTCTGGCATGCCTCAGCCACATCCTAGCCAGCTTGTGGGAGCTTCCATGCTAACTGTGTGTACATGCCTGTGCGAGGTGCTGATTTCCCAGAGACTGAGAGAAGGAGCTTTCTCTGCTGTTCCTGTATTAAAGGTACTTTGTTAATGCACCTCAACATCAGCGTAATGTACCTGGAAATGTCTTCTGTTTGTGATCCCTCGGAGCGCATGGCTAAAGTAGACCCACTCAAGCTGCTCTCCCTCTGCCAGTACTCCCCACTCCATCCTTTGCAATAACATCTCCTCGGACATTTTCTGGAGAATCTGCATGGAAGGGCCTTGTCTCCTTCACCCCATGAATTATTTTCCCTGGGAAAAGCAGCCTGAGCACCAAACATCTGTACTTGTTTTTTGAGTAGCTTAGGCTGTGGCTCAGCCATCTCCAAAACTGAACAGCTCCTCCCTTGGACACGCATCTCTTTGATTCAGCTATATTAATATCATGGAAAAATACCGATGTATTGTGTTGTTTGTGTGCCATCCCAGCCTCTATTAGCTTTGCTTCCAAGTCTGTACTCATAGCTCATTTCTGATTCGTATGTCATGTATATTTTATGCAGGATGGTGTTTTGTTGTTTTTTTTTTCCTGTATGTGTCTTGAAATATGCAGAGAGTGAGTAAGCACAGAGGTGTAGCCCAGTCTTGAGAATGAATACAGAGGAGAGGGCTCTGGCTCATGCTTTTAGGCACCCAATGGTTAGCATGTAAAATACAGCACATAGCACCTTCTGGTTCTGTAACACCACTCATGTATGAATAAACCTCTAAGGCATAGGAAAATCCTCTTTATGCTTCCAGGGCAGTACAGTGGTACTGTTTTCTCGCCTCCCCTTTCCATACTCATCCTCCAAACGACATTCTCTCTGTGGACTGCAGAAACCTCTCGTCACAGCATTTTTATCCCTTGTACCAGATTGATTGCTGCATTAATAGTCTTGCTTCTGGGCTTTGGTTTTTTTTGCAATGATTTGTTTCCTCTCCTTGAGGAAAAAATATTGCATGGGAATATTTATACTAGCATGTCCCAGACACCATCTTACAAATTGAATGCTAGATTGTGACTGGCTCAGCCCTGCCATATGCCATCTACGTCCCCTATATTATTTCCCAGCCTGCCTTGGGCAAGGAGATGGGCATGGGGCTTTGTATTTTTGTCTCTAACTTGTCCTTCTCTCTTATTCATGTGTTTGTTTTCATCCTTCAGGCAATTTCAGGAGTTTGAGGCAACTGATCCAGCAGCTCTTGTGCCACTACAACTGTCCACTTGAAACAGAGAGTGCCGGCCAGGTTAGGGATACAGAGAGCCTAGTAGTACCCTCAAGAGAGAAGGGAATGCAATGGAAATAGAACCTACTACGCAGAGCCGTTCAGCATTTGGCCAAAGGGTGGACATGCTTATGGCGCTGAACTCTGACAGAGTCAGTGGGGAACTCTCTCCAAGGAGAAAGGGTGTGATTACTGTAAAGGAGTGTGCAGCTTCCTGAAGAGCCATCTGTGCTCAGGTGTCAGGGCTACCATCATGACTGAGTGTGGGCATCTTTTTCTCAGTGAATAACTTAATGCTATTTTGATTAACCTGGAATAAAGTGCAGTTCTATTCCATCAGGCAAACAGTTTTAGCCAGATAAAAACAACAAAAATGCTTTTGCCTTATGCCGTGTTAGATGCCCTTGGGTATCTGACATATCTGCACAGAGTTTGTGAATATCATACAGGGCCTATGGGAGACCCATCCACTCTAGGGCAGTGGTTGGACCCTATGTGGGATATCTGAGAGCATCTAAAGCAGTACTAGATGACCATTTTTAGGCACCTGAATTGCTCCACCATAGTCAATCTTGGAATTGGCAGGGGAAGCACAGCGAGTACAGAGTACACTATAATGTATGAATATAAAGAAAATCTAAACACTCAGTAATATACTATTTGGAACAAAAAGGGGACCACATGGGGGAAGGAGATTGTGCAAATTTTTCCTTTCTGTACTCTGTGAAACTGTGGGTTCTCTGTGTGTCCTGAACAGTGTTTTCTCCTACAGGAGCCGGAGGAAGTTGTTGACACAATGAGGCCAGAAGAGGTAAGACTGGGTGCAGAAAGGGGGTGAGGTTAATTTAGTATTTCTTTTGCCCATTTCCTATCATGTGCAATGCTTCCTGAACTCTGACAACCTCTGTGATTGCCACATAAAGCCATAGCTAAAGCCATTTTCTTCTCAGAGTTGCACAGAGGGCAAGTCTCACCCAATAAGAGAAGAGATTGTTCTGCTGCATATGCTGAGTAAGGTTCAGACTAATCTGCTCTAGCTTTGAAGTCAGCCCTGCTGTGAGCAGGGTTTTGGACTAGAAACCTTCAGAGATTCCCCCTCACCTAAATCTTTCTGTGCATCTATGTTGTTCTTTCATTTTTTACACAAAGGAAGTACTATCTTGCAATGACAAGGTGAAGATGCACTCAGAAAGGAAAGCTAAGATGTTCACTCCTTCTTTAAGCAGGAGGAGCAAAACCTCACCTTCTCAGAAAACCTGTGAGGTAGTGGAATTGCTCTGTTTCCACAGGAACTTGACATGTGGCAAGGAAGGGATGGGAAACCTGAGGACTATGATATAATGGGCAAGATGAATGATCTACATAGGAAGGAAGAAGCATTAACAGGAGAGTGGGACTAGTTTGGGTACACAAGACAGCAACAATGCTGCTGATTACTGTAAGAGTGATTCCTCTTCTTTCCTGTGTCAGATAGATGCTTGGGAACAGGAGGAGCTGAATAAGAATGTGTGCTTTGACAGCTGCCGCATAGACCCTTCCCCTTTCCAACTGGTGGAAAGAACTTCCCTGCACAAGGTGGGTGCAGATGTCTCTCTGGCATATGCTGATTTTCTCCAAGCTATCTATCATTGCATGTCTGGTATATGACATATTTCTTCACCTTGTCTTCACCTACAACTACTATCACCAGCTACTTCAACATCAGCTACGGAAGTCAGTTTGTTCCTATAACCTTCTGCATGTACCTGCAGTCACCTGCAAAATGAAAGGCTACATGATAAGAAGTATGAGTGCATTTATTAAAATAGCTTTTGGACACCATGTGGGATTTTCCAGCCACTACATTAACAGAAGCACTGTATGCCTTGCTGCTGGGGACATTACACTGAGATTTACATTCTGCTTTGTTAGTGTGCAGCACTGGAATGAGTAGTCCTGGATTTGTCAGGGTGTTTCTGTCAGGGTGTAGAGACTGCCTCAGTGCATGAGAAGAGTTGCTTGAAACCACCCTATACCATAGGCTCCTCATTGAACTGAAGCATGAGGAAAGAGGAAGCTGGATCATACAACTTCTAGAGTTAGCACAGGATGACTGGGGATAAAAGCAATCGTTGTGTATCAGGAGTAAGAGAGGACTTGGCTTTCACTCAGCGGAGCAGTCTAATGAAGCATAGGTGCACAGCGCATGTTTTAATCAATATTCATTTAATGTGAATGGTCAGCATATATCTTGCACAAAATTAATTACTGCTCTCAAAGGGGTAAGATCTCAGCCTTGAGAAAAATAGGAACAGGTTAGCATATGCTTAAGATGAGTCTGGTGTTTTCTAAAGGGCTAGCTGAAGTAATCTGAAAACCGCTAGCATTTATCTTTGAGGATACTGGAGTTACAAAATTATACCTGAAGACTGCAAATGGGGAAAAGTTTCATACCTCTCATAAAAAAGAGCAAATGAGAAGCTTTGAAATAACAGACAAGTCAACTTAACTTGGACGTACAAAAGATGCAGGAATAAATAATCAAACTATCTGAAGTATGCATAGTTAGAGCTAAATGTGAGACTACTGACAATGGCGAGAAGATCACAGTTTATCACGATCAAATTGTATTTAACCAGTTTGACTTTCTTTACATTAGGGTAAAATGTCTTGTTCCTCAGAAATAAGATTTTCCCTAGTTTATACTTGAACATGGCATTCAACATTTCATGTGATGTTTAAAAAAAGGGCAAACACCACCTTTGAAAGAATGACTTCATGTAAGGCCACAGGTAAAATCAAGCTAGATCTCAGCTTAAAGAACTTAGAGGCTGGAGATACACCACAGATGAGCACTGAGAATGCTGAAAGTTTTAGAAAGCTTGCTCTATGAAGAACAGTAAAATAATGGGGTATATTTAGCCTGAAGAAAAGAAGACCGATAGCAGTGTGATATCTGTCCTCCTAAGAAGGCTTTATAAGAGAAAGGGAAGAAATTGTTCTCAGTGTCCACATTGCACTGGATAAGCAGCAACAAGCTTAAGTTCTGACAGGAAATATTCTGGAACAGTAAAAAAGAAGTCTTCTAGTGTTAAGGAAAGCACTGGAATAAAAAACCTAAGCAGGTTCTGGCTTTGCATATTACTATAAGACAGTTCAATTTCCAGCACCAAAATGAAATAGGATCTGCATAAGTCCCCAAATACGCAGGAGTTGCACATGAATCTCTGTTTGCCAGATGCAGGATGAGAGTGACCTTGAGAATGTGCTCTCCATCAACACACTGCCAGCTATGGCTATACTACCCAAGGGTAGTATTTGCTAGCTGCAAAAGGGGAAAGGAAGAGGTAGTTTCTCACTGGGATAACTGTAGACTTGTGTGCCTTTGTGATTCCCATTTCTAAATTCCAAGTCCCAGCTCTAGCACCAAGTATCATGTTACCAGTTTCCAAAATCTCTGAAACGGGCTTTTGTGTTTTTGCTCATAGACACATACATTGTTCTCATTACTGGGCCTCAGCCATGCCTATATAACCAGTGGGGGGAAGCTGAGGGGAGTGTTGGCTTTGGAAGAGGTAAGTGCAGATCCTTTCATCTCCTCCTAATCAACTGCAAATGTTCTGTGGATCATTGCAGTAACTTACAGGTGCTGGAAGATCCAGCTGGGAATATATATAACTGTGACTGCCCCATTTTCTATCCAGTGTTGAATTCTGAGTCAACTCTTTGGAAGCCATGTAGAGGAATGGATGGCTGTATTTCAGAGGAGGCAGCAGATGCTGTTTACAGGGATGTTAGATTGTTCATCCTTTTCATGGACATAGGGCTCTTAACTGAGTGGCTATTACTGTCTCTGAAAGTGGCGTGGAATTTATTATTTAACATGGAATGAAAACTTGTAACACCAGTGTAAAAGATGATCTCCACAGGCCCCAGAGGTAGAGCTGTGACTCTATTTGTGATCCCTTTACCCTGGAAAGTAGATGAACTTCTCCTGGGCAGGGCTGGGTCAGCCTTCCTTTCATCCATTTTTTTCTGATTTTTTTTCTCTTCTCATAGCTCCAGAAGGCAATAGAAGGTTCCACACGCTCTGGGGTTCGCCTCCGCCCACCCCTTGCCAGTTTCCGTGATACCAACCGGACCTCCATCAGCGGTGAGAAGGTCAGGCAGACCGCTCAGGTGTGGAGCCAGCAGGACAGCTGCACGGTGGCAGCACAGCAAGCAGCGGACTTGGGCACAGAGAGCCCACTGCCTCCCTGCTCACACTCCCCCCAGCCCTCCCACTTGCACGAAGAGGGGGAAGTCCCGTGCTCCACTTATGCCACTGATACTGAGTTGGAAGAGATGGAGCTCACAGGGCCGGTTGCTGAAGACATCTCAGACATCCTCAAGGACATAAGCCTACGCTCCACTGACCTGGATGAGGATGAAGATGAGGATGAGGATGTGCCCTTATAGCTGGTGCGAGGGGAGTAGTCCGGCTGGGAGTTGAATCAGTCTTCTTGTGTTTGCTCCTCAGAGAGAAGCTTTTGGATGTTCTTTGCGATCCCCACAGAGGACTGATTCAGCTGGGAGAAGGGGTATCGGACTGACCCTTTCTTCTGCTGCTTTCTTGCTGTGCAAAGACTGTTAGGCTGTGGGACTATACGGGTGTCTGCAGGGGTCAGACGTGGACTGCAAGGTGACTAAGGGCAGGCTCATAATGCTTAGGCTTCTGCCATGTCTACATAACAGACAGAAGGGATTGTAAGAGGACATGAATACTGCTGGACACAGTCAGGATGCTCTGGGTCACTCTGCCATGTGGAAAGTGGAGGAGGAGCAGCTCTTCTCATTCTCCATCGGTGTAATCCTTCCAGTCACACCTGGCCTGCATGCACCAGTGTAAACACAGCCAGATCTCCAGCCTAGAAGCATATTGCAGCTTCTGACTGCAATCATCTCCATGTTGCTGCAGTTTCTTTTCACTAGCTCTTATCTTGCATCCCCCCCAAACATTCCCATGTAGAACATTTTTCCTCTTTCTCAATTTTTACTCTGGGATTTTCCTGGATGGGGGTACAGTGAGGAGCTTCTACTCTGTCCTTCAGCTGAGCCATGCCCTGAAAACAGATGGGATGAAAATATTTGGTCTATATTTTATATCTTGAATTCAGCCAGGGCTCTAAGAAAAGCACTGGAAGGGAGGAAAGCCTCTGTATTTTCCCATCATCTCTGGAATTTTTAAATAGAAAGGGAAAATCTGAAGTAGGGGCATCCTCAGTGTTGGAGGAAGAGGAGTAAAACAGCATGTATACACCTATATTTCAAATACCTGTCTTTGTCTCTCTGAATCACTGTTCACAATTTTTACAAAGTTATAGTCTTAAAATATAAGAACTCAAAAAAAAAAAAAATGGAGTGTTATCAGGCTGCCAAGAAATACAGCAGAGGGAAGCCACGTTTTCTACACTTTGAAAACAGGTTTCTCTCTGAAAAAATCCTGCTCTCTTTCCTGGTAATTCTACCCTGCCTACTTTCCACATATTTCTGCATACCTCAGATCTGAGAATTCCAGCTCTCTACTTTGCCAGCTTTTCTCCGTTGTGACTAACAGCAGAGACTTCAACCCTTGTCTGCAGTATCCCTCTCTATTCCAGTTCTAAATCTGGAGCAGACCTTGATCTGTATCTTGCAAAAAGATGTCTTGTCAGTTCGTGTCGTGCATGCAAAACTTTAGCATCCAAAGATAAGATGCTGCTTTGTTTAACTCACTGTCCTCGTGAGGTTTTCTCAGTAAACAGGCAAAATCAAATCCTGTGTATTCTGCAGCTTTCCTCTAACATTCTACATCTCCTATCGTATTTTTGGTGAGTCATGGCACTTACATGCAGTCCCAAGCAGCCTATTGGATATGTTTCCACTTATAAGCAACAGAGAAGAAATCCAGGTTCTGAGAACATGTTCTTGGGGGCATTCTCCCTGACGCTGGGCCACATCCCCTTTCCTGATATTAGTAAAGCATTATCTAACCTTGAATGACCAGTTTCACCTTACCAGGTGGGTTTTCATAAACTGCCTCAGGAGCAAATAAAAAATATCATTACCTCTAACCCAGTCTCCCAAGGAAAATTCTCTCCTGGCTTTAATTCCAAGGATTGCCCTTGTACTAATTCCTCTCTGATGATGCTCATAGGTGGGAGAGTCTGTGATAAGCTTATAGTAGAAATCTGGGGAAATCTCCCCAGCTAGTCTCTTGAAGAGGGAGAGATTTATTTTTGCTGTCTGGAATTCAAAACCCACGAGCTCTGTATTGTCTTTGACATATGATCCCTCTCTATAGGCTAACTGGGGACAGCCTTTCCCTGCCTAAAGTGATCTTCAGTCTTCCAAGGGTCACCCTGTCCCTGTGAGAAGACAGTGGTGATCTGAGGGCAAGTCTTTTCTGCACACCAGCTGCTTGCCTCCACCAGAGGATTGTGGCCCGTTTCTGGCTGCCAGGCATTAGAACACAGCCTCCCTGCTACCTTCGTGTCACCTTCCCATGCCTGCAGAGAAGAGGCAAAACAACTGCTATTTTTTGTCAGGGAATTCTAATAGTCCTTTAAATAAGCAAGGGGGAAGGGACATTCCTTCTAAAAACCCATAAATACGCGGTGAGTGGCAACACTCTGAGACCAAATCTGCTCTGAGGGTCCACACACCATTAAGAAGGACAAGTTTCTCCAAGTCAGCCCCAGCCTTATTACTAGCAAGTACAAATCACATCTTGCAGCTTAGCCAAACGCTTGTACTGAGACAGATGAGACAAGGAGAAACTTTGATGCTGGAATCAGTACACCTCCCCCTCCTCTCTCCTGAATACAGATACATGTTCTGCTCCAGTCCCACACTTCTCCTACGGCGTGTTGCAGAAGAAGTGGGATCTGACTGGCTGAGAAAGCAGATGGAGTCTAAATCAAAGCCAGGGAGCGTGTGAGTCATGACAGACAGATTGTGAGCTGGGGGAGATGAAGCTGGAACAAAAATGATGCACAGGGAGAGGCTTGGAGAGCTCAGAGTAAGACACAAGCTAACCTGGAAAGTTTCTTAGGGTTTGTCACCTGAGAGTACAAAAGCATACACAGAATCACAGACTCACATGGGGTTGGAAGGGACCTCCGGAGATCATCTAGTTCAACCCCCTGCCAAAGCAGGTCCACCTAGAGCAGGTTGCACAGGAACTTGTCCAGGCGGGTTTTGAATGTCTCCAGAGAAAGAGACTCCACCACCCCACTGGGCAGCTCCATTCCTACGGCCTTTATCTGTCCCAGGGTTACCGTGAGGAGCTGGGCTCCTCTCTGTGGGGAAGCCAAAAGGTGGGTGTTACTGCTGGTCTTTGGAGGCATTACTCCAGATCCATTCCAAGTATTCCCCCACCCTTCGAGCAGGAGCAGCATTCATCTGCACCATTTTCTCACCTGGGAAAAAGTATGCATACATGAATGTGTATAGGGAGCCAGGAGGGGACAAGAAAACATACTACAAAGATGATTTGTGATGGCTGAAGATGTTTCCACTTCCATTTTACCAATAAAATCTTCACTAAGCTGATGCCAAGTACTTTAATAGGTGTAAAACCTGCAGTAAACTGACACTGAACCTTTGTCAAGGGAACTCTGAGCTTGAGCCCTCTCAGGCAATTCCAGTACACCCCCTCAAAGTTTAAACTTGAAACCTTTGTCCAGCAAACAAAGTCACACGGATCTGTCACTCTTGCATCTCTCATCCTATCCAAGTAGCACAGACTTGGCTACCTACACACAAAAATAATTTTTTCCCGAACCCAAAATATCCCCAGAATTTGTATCAGCACTGAGGCCTTCCCATTCAGCTAGAAAGTCAAATCTCAGACCTGCCCCCAAAAATCCAAGCACGAGACTTGAAAAACAAGAAGCTCTGAGGCTGTTTTGAACCACAGAAGCTTGCTTTTCTCCTAAATAGCATGCACAGTTGCTTTGAATCATTGTTTTGGGCAGAGATTCATGTTACACCAAGCTTGCCACTACCACTCAAAGCACGAAAATAGAACTGATCTTGTTCAGCATTTTCAACCCAGCATTTAGCACCTGCTAAACTACATCTGGTACCCAACATATAACAGTCTGAGAAGAACATGATAGTGAAAAATCTCCACTGGAGCAGAAATTTTGGGAAAACGCCACCCTACCACCACCACCACCAACAACAACAACAACAACAAAACCTTAAAAAAAATCCTTTGACCTTATATCTTCAAGATAAAAGTAGTCTTAATCTCAATAAATTGCCAGTTTACTGATATTCAGTTAACGAAGGCAAGAAGTTATCTATTACATTTTAATCTAGCAAAACGTTGAACTCTTACGTGGCATTTAAATGTGAAAGCTGAAGTCTTGTTTCTAACAAAGTAAGGAAGACTTAACATTGACAAGGCAACACACAGGACTTTGGGTAGTTATGACAAGGCTAAGAGACTTGGTGATGATGTGGATGAAGGAGAAAACACACGGAGATGGAAACTACTGGACAACGAGGAAAATTTGCCTGAACAATGTAACATTTTTGGTTGGAAAAATATTTCAAACTAAAAGAAATTCTACTTTGTTAACCATATGGACAAAACCAGTCAGCACAAGCAGGGATAGAGAGTGACAGACATAGGAGTTCAAGAGTTCGTAAAAGTAACTCCCCCTCTCTCCCCGGCTATGCAAACACTGTAGAGAAGTGTGTGTTTTGTGGCCAAAGAGTACAAGACAGGGCAATAACCAGCTGAGCAAGTAAAGATCTCTCTTTGCCAAATTAGTCCAACCCCAGGAAGGGTATAATTAAAAACACACTATTAAAAATACTGTCACAGCAAGCACTAAGTTGTTCATGGCCACATAATCAAGGATCTGGGCACAGCTCTCATAACAATTTAATCAACGCTGCAGACCAATAATTAATATTTCCACACAAAAGCCATGCCTGAGCATTAGTATTCTCAAACAGAGAAAAACACGTTTTATCTTAAGCCATGTGATGCAAAAATTTTAAGGCTTTATTTGTGGGAGGCAAGCGTAAACTGGTCCTGACCGTAAACCACTGGCTCTCATTTTGTGCCCCCCCCCCCGCCCATACTGGCCAGACAGCCCTGTGCACGTGTACTCACACACACACTCACGAACACATCACCTTCTTCAAATCACGGGTGTGCAATAGTAGATAGCTTTGCAATTGGTTTGCCTGTGCTTTGAGCCACATCTCCCCCTCCCTCAGCTTGCTGGAAGCCAGTAAGTCCTGAGGCAGCCTCACAGGACTAAGGACACTGCTGTGGACACTGCCGGGATGAGTGTGCTGCCTGAGGAAGCCAGCCTCAGCTAAACCTATTACTAGTTCAAGCGTTGGCCATTCAAAGGAGCATTTGCTCACGTCCCAGCAGTTTTCCTGTGCTGCTTGTGCAAAGAGCAAAACCAGTTGCTGAAATGGATCTAGCCAACTTGAAGGATTGTCCTCCTGATAGGGGGGACAAAGTACGCGGAGGAAAATTCCCGTAGAAAAATTTACAAGGGAAACAGGAACAATAATCTAATAGCTGCTAATATCTGGCTGTTTACTGAATAGCTACTAACTTAGTTTGAAGAGCAGAAGGTAAAAATACAAGACCTACTAAGATATGTTCAGAACTAAAGTCACACAAAGTCAAGTTAGAAGCTTTTCAGTTTTTCCACACAGGAACAAGTGCAAAAGACAGTAATGGAAGATTTATGAGGAATACATTTGTCCCAAAAAATCAATCTGCTTCCCCCTCCAAACATCTACAGTGCACTTAAGTAAATGGGCTGTGAAAAGAAATGGTAGCTGTGAGATGTTGAATTATGACCAAATACAGCACAGAATCTTATGCTTAAGTCAAATTTGCAGTTTCTCTGGCACAGAAGTGTCTGAGGGACTGTATAGAAAATACCTTGGCAGCTGGCAAAGTGCAGAGCCAGTGAGGTGTGCAGTAAGAATGGTCTTACACCCTTTTTATTTATTGTTTTCATTAATGACTTGGAAGTAACAGATGAGAGCTTGTGAGACAGTAACATGAGAGAAACATATGGTAGATTTGCCATCTAGTCTAAACAGAGAAATAAGCAGAAAGTGGAGATCAGAGACTGAGGCAGATACCACAGAATCAGGTTCATGTTGGGGCTAAACAGCTAAATCCAGAGGAGACGTTACTTAAGTGAGGGATAAATCCAGACTAGCATGATGGTAAAAGAGTTCTGTTAGGTGAAGCACTCAGCAGCTGGACACCAACTTTGTAGCACAATGTGAAATTAAGAAAAAAAGACATTTTTCCTAAGCAGAGGCACAACTTCCAGGCCCAGAGACATGTTGTCTTCCTAGGTACTCAATTCACACATATGTGGAAAACCTGATTTCATTTGGCACACTACATTTAAAAAAAAAAAAATACTGACAATTTAGAGGCCATTTGGAATAAAAAAAAACAACGAACCGAAAACCAGAAGCAAGTACTAGGGGACCTACAGGACTGACAAAGAAAAAAAAAAAAAAAAAAAAAAAAAAAAAACCAAAAAACCCCTAAAGGAGTTTAGAATGTGTGTCTTATGTAAGTCACAATTAATTATATTAGCATAATTATGCAGACATATATACCAAAGGGTGGGTGGGAATCTATTCAGTAGAAAAGGCAGGTAAACTCAAGATCAGCTAAATAACCCTGATAGTGAAAAATACTATGCCTTAAGCAGGGCAAGTGCCACTGCTTAGCCCCTGTAAGAACCCGTGGAAAAGTGCAAGCATCTTCACAAGGAAATAGGTATCTTTTACAGCTAGAACTTAAAATTCTCATATGGTAAACAAAGCACTACTGGATATGGCCTAGCATCCTAAATCAGAAGCAGATGATACAACAATGCTGGGAGTGCAGAGATGCTCCTTTCCCTGTGGGTCAACCAGTTCCCCGACCTGCTGTGAGGACAGCAGGCTGAGAAGGCGCTGGTTTAAAACCGGAATGTGAACCCAGAGTCTTGCTACCCAGTGCCAGTGCCTTTTACAACCCCAACATCAGACTCCTCTTTGTGTCCTGTCCTAACCTGCTGTTGTGAAACTCCTGTCCAACTCTGTACCAGATGTGTCTGCATGTCCCCAACATCGGGAACAACTTAAATGGATCATCCGGAAAATGCTGTTTCAGTGTAACAGGAGAGCTCACTCTACGCTAAACCAGAGGATCCTGTTGATGTGATACCATCCATCATCAAATCTGCCACAATGGCATAGGATTTGTGTCATGGCAGCCACAGGCGCTCATGAGATTTTAGCCCTGTATAGTCAAACAGGTGATGTTCTTATCTTCTTAATGAGAAATAGCGTATCATATATTTCCTACTCTGGGATGCTTCTCCAAGCCACCATGGATCCTTTTGAACATCCTCCATCAGACTACCTCATTGAGACCCACCCCTTTTCCTAGGATCCTCCTTCCTCAGACGCAACTCCCCTGGAACCAGTCCCACAGAAATAAAACACTTCCACCAGCCAGGACGGCAAGACCACATTCTGTTTAATAACAACTCCATAAAGGACTGTACATGCTATTTTGAGCTACCTCCTCTCCTTTACTGTGGTTGCTGCCACGTACAGGCATGGAGGTGTATAGTGCCATATTAGTTTCCTAAGTCTATATGTAGTGTGTGTACATGTATGTATGTGGTTGTACATGTATGTATTTATATATATCTTTGTAGAAGTGTTATCTCATAAGTCACATTATCAAAACATGCGAAGTATATCCAACAAAAATTTTCAGGCAAACATGTTTTGGAGCTGGAAGACCAAAGGCAAATCAGACTCATTTTAGTTATTAAGGGCTAGTGTGGGACAAGGTAGGGATGAAAGCTTTCACTAGTGGGTCCCTTTCCCTTTTTTTCACTTCCATTCAGTACTTTCCCCCCGAACATCAATGCATCTCTGTAAACACTAGCTTGAAAGAATACATATAATCAACATGCAGCCTCCCCCCCCTGCAGAAAATGTGTACAGGCTTGGGGGAAGCTCTTTAAAATTGCTTTGTGGCAACCTCCATTGTCCCGTACACTTATGCTAAAGCAGTTTCAGATACTGAGGATACAACATTTGAAGACCCAAGCCTTTAGTTACTTTTAAACATGCTTCAGGAATCGTTCTGCATGCCAGCCCTGAGACTCCCATCCACCACCCTTGTACCTCCCAAATCATCAGTCTGTACCCACCCATATCTGAAAAGAGCTCAAACAAGAGAAATCCTGTTCCTCGTAAAATTACTTTTGAGTCCCAATTTTATACTGTAGGGATTCCCAGAGACTTCCAAACATGCACAACATCCACAAATTGGAGAAGGAAAATTGAAGCCAAACAAGAACATATACCTGCAAAAGAGCTTTTGGCTTGCTGCATTGCTCACACATGCAGTATCTGAAAAGAAGGGAAGTCCACCTATACTTAGTCTCATGGGAACTTGGCAGAGCTCTGGAAGAGGGTTCTTAACCTTTCGGCCTCCAACTCTTGACTGGATTTCCACGCCCAATGAAAATGAATCCAGAAGGCAAATGAATCTGGACTAGATGCCTTTATCTTATTAGAAGTAAATTGTGGTGAACGATCTTGTCTCCATAATGGAGAAAAGCCTTTTTAGATGTTTTTGTCTTGTTAGCATGAACATTTGATCCCTTATGGGAAAGCAAAAACACGACTAGGTCTCAGAGGGCATTTAAAATGTCCCCAGTCAAAGGAGATGAGAAGGATGAGAGTAGCATTCTTTCCACAGAACACTGCAAGCTCTCTCTTCCTAGAAGACAGCAGCTGTAAGTCCTGCCCGTGGCAGAGGGGTTGGAACTAGATAATCTTTAAGGTCCCTTTCAACCCAAACCATTCTAGGATAACACTCTTGAACAAGTCTTTACAGTTTTAGTAAACATATGTTTTCTCAGAAAGTCACAGCCTAAATCTTTCCTCTTCCAAGAATGTGTATCTGCACTGGAGAAATATATCACGTGTATTTTCTTTTGTGCAGACCAACACTGACAATCATACAGCTTCTCTTGATTTCCAAGGAAAAGGTAACACTTTGCCCTGCCTATGCTGGGGAAAAATATCAGTGCAAGGATGGAAATAAACCCTAATATTATAAGCACAGGTCTTACACGTCCATTTGTTAACATCATAACCATTTGTTTTCATCCCTAACCCGGTCAGTTCATGAAGCTGGCTGTGATGCTGAGAGAGCACGGTGTCCCCAGCAGCCTTGCCCAGGCTCCATGACATGTTCTGAGACAAAGAGAGACAGTGATCTGGCACAGACGTCCAGCTGTTCTCTTCTGCTCTTGTGCAGGTTCACTACTACTTATCCTGGGAAAAGCCTATGATACAAAAGAGGCACCTGACGTTGACTTTACGGCTTGCATTCGTATTTGAGACTGTGCTTTAACGGCTGTAGGCTGTCCTACACGTACATGTAGTTCTAATAGGCACTACTTTACTCACATTCTCCCTGTTTATTTTTCCTTTCCCTGAGCCATGGCACAGAAATCTTTCCCTGTCAGATTGTTACAGGGGAGGAGAATCCAAGATGAAACTGTTACTTACCTATATTTTTCTAGATGTAGGGGCACCAGCTGCTGATAATCTCTGTATTGGAACTGATTGGTTGGTTTGTTTGTTTTTTCCTTTCTTTTGCTTTTAATTTTGGAAAAAGTCAAACAGTTAGTTTAAGGGAAATGCCTGCTTGTGTAGAGCTGTCTGAACAAGGAACATGGGAAATTCCACCTGGGAGAAATGAGAAGGAAGAGCTTAGACTATGACAACGTTGCTCTGCTCTCTACAACATTTAGAGGTGATTTATTTCAGTTTGTTTCTCCTTCTAGGCAATTAACAATACAACAGTTAAGGCAAAATGAGCTAAATTTAGATATTTCAGGTTTTCAAGGAGAACAGAACTCACACTAACTTCATTTGGACAATGATTAAGTTCTTAGTTGGTGTATTTCTTCAATGATTCCCCTGAAGAATTAAGCATATTGTGAACTGTTTTTAGAAGATGATGAAGCCAGTAGGTGCCCAAATTCAGGGAGGTCTCTTTCCTATCACTGTCCTACAGAAAGAAGTGTAGCTTGGACCAAGGAGTACCATATGCTGCACCAGTCCTGGAGCTACAGCTTGTATAGCAATTCTATACCTGGGCCCATTCTGCTGGGAGTCTTCCTACCTGTGAAGCTACACGAAGCTTCCTACCTGTGTTGTACAAACTATAAGACATCAAGCTTTTCTTGATCTTTTTCCCAAGCCTATCTCTCAATGTCTTTCCCTCTCTGGCTAGACTTGTCCTTGCCATTGCACAGAACACACATAGGTGTCCTCAGCCTGTACTGTTGCGCACTACCTTGCCTCACCACCATACCTCATACCTCTGTCAAATGAAAAGATCAGTTTCCTTCTCTCCTGTTCTCTTTTCTGGGCCCACAACGAATCTATTTTAGTCATTGTTGTACACAGTACATCATGCACAGGCTCTGTCTAGGTGTGAAGTGCCATTCTGCATCTCACACCAGCCTGGAATTGGCTTAAAGATAGGGATAAACCTCACCTCCAACAGCTGTGCTTCACTCCTGCACAAGGTTCTGCCTCTTGCAATTACAGGAGAAGACTTACAAGAGTCTTTAGCTGCCATGGAGTGCAATCACTGAGTGTAAATGAGATGTGTACATGTTAATTTTATTAATTCCATGAGTATATCAAATTACTCATCTCCTCCTGCCCAATTGCAATGGTTTAGCTCCCTGCTATATGTCCTCCCTGGTACCCCAGCTGAATTCTTTCTTCTCAGACAGGTATTTCACAACTAGCTTAAGCCAATTTAACTTGTATCAGCAACCAAAGAAATATTCTTCAACATGATGTGAAGAATATGTTGATATGATGAATATGCTCAGTGATGCTTGCCCCACCAAGAAACAATACAAGGAGCTGATCCCACTGAAACCCTTATTTTGATAGGGGACTGGGTTAGTTTTCAATGGGGCCAGTTCCTGAGCAGCCAAATGAGTGCTAGCACTGCTGCTTCTTAGGCAGTAGAAGTGTATAGCTGGTGGTGATGCAAAGGAGGAGGCAGGGCAGCTCCTTTTAGCATCTTAGACTCATCATGAAGATGAGTGCACTTTCATCACCCAGTTTCCCTAACCTGATATAAAGGCCAGCTGCTGCTCTCCCCCTCTGCTCACAGCTGCTCCCTCTTCACTTTTATCGTAGGGTAAAAGTGCACTGGCTTGCTGTGGGGTCAGCTGTGCATCAGCATCTGCACAAGGATTGAGGGAGGTGAGCAGAGTCAGGGCAGAGGGCTGCCTCCCTCACAGCAGCTCACCATTTGATCAGCTTAGAGATAAGGTCAAACTCTGTTCTCTGGTGCAAGCCTATCATGAAAGGTGATGTTAAAATTTTTAAAGGGGGAAAAAAGCAAGTGGGTGACTTGTCAGCAGCTTCGCAGAAGAAGATGATGATTTAGAGGCACAGAAACTGAAAGAAGCAGATCGACTTCTCCATCCCAGAGCCTAAGGTAATGGAGTTGAAGAGAGCTCATAAAGCATGTAAAGAAAGCTTAAGATTCATATAAAAGAAAAACTTAAGAAACTTTTACTGATCAGATATGAGCAATCATGGGGAAAAGAATAAGAGAGAATTTTCTTGCAGTGGAATCGGAGATCTTTTTTCATTAGGGTGACCCGCCTTTAAGCCTTCCTTCATGTTCAGCACAATTTCAACAAGTTCCTGTTGAAGACAAAGGCCTGAGGGGAAAGATGGGAATCCTCTTCCTCTGCTGCTTCAATAAAACCCAACATTTTTATGTAGTGCAGCTCTGCTTTACAAAGGCTTTGTGTAAATGAACAGCAGGGCTCAGTTTCTTAGTAACTGTAGATCAGGGATACTGAGCTTACCTTTCCTTCTTGTTTTCAGCTTCACAAATTCAATTTGGGCTCTGAGTATTTGGCTGGACTCTCTCCAACTCATCCCTCCTCACCAGGATAAAGGAACTGCAGGCCAAATCTTGCTCACAGAGCACCTGTGCCTTCCATATGCTTGAATAGGTGTAGCTATATAATAACGGCTTTTCTGGGAAATGTACAGTAGGTCCCAGGTCCCTCTCTCTTATACTGGATACACAGAAGCAGCAGGCCTGTTACATAAGAAAAGGCCGGGTTATACAAACCATTTTCCATTTTCAAATAGACTCAAACTGCCCTTCCCGTTCAGCTTAAGGTGCTCACTCAGGTAGCAAGTCTGGATGGGCAGACCTGCTCTCTCCAGTCAAGCTCCTGGCAAACGTAGATACACTTCTCTTCTGGACCAGAGAGAGATCATGGAAAATAGTCTTTTTCTTTTTTTCAGAAAAAGGCTGAAATTTTATTATTCACAGAAAGTCAAGACCTTTATGAAAAAAATTTGGCCTGAATTCACAGAGAATGAGAATTCTACAGCTTTGCATCTACAGCTTTCTGGAGATCAGGTTATGGAATTATACAGCAGGGTATAATTCTCTATCCCATTCCACAGAGTTCAGGAAACTCTACAGGTAGGTTTTCTCTTCCTATTGAGCTCCATAGAACTTTCTAGAAGGTCAACTTTTTTCACACTTTTTCCCATCTAGATAATTCCCTGTCAGTGCCTTGCGTGGAGATAATGTACATCTTCTAGACATCAATCAGACATCTTAGTAAACATATCACATGTCCACATTAAAAGAAAAAGAAGCCCTGGACAAGTTGACCCACTTGTCCCAATCCTGTAAACAACACAGAGGGATCATTAGAAGCTACTCTTAAAGTTACCATAAACATCCAGATTGGTCCTGGAGAGGCACATGGTAACAAAATGGTTTGGAGAAAAAAGCAACAAGCCACCCAAATCTTCTCCCACAAAGGAACACACCCAACCATTTTTGTTTCCCTGAAGGCTTTTTAAAAAAGAAATAAGAAAAGGGTAACACTTACTCATTTGTCATCTGCTGGGGTGCTCTAGGCACTTGCCCCTCCTCCCTGTTCAGATTAGTGAGATTTCCTAGGCCCTGCTCCATGGCTAGACCCAAACCAGTTCAGGACAATGACCTAGCACTGGCCGTCCTGCCCAGGGGAGGTTAGCATCTGAATGTGTAAACATTTTTAAAGAGATATTGAAAGGTCATCATTCGGGACAAGAGCTACCTCCTTAGAGAGATGTAAGCAAGCCCAAGCAAATGGGTAAAAAAACGTGGTCACAAAAACTTTTATCTCCTACCTACACCAAATCATAATCTTATTTAAATATCCCAAAGGTCTTTCCTTTAGAGGTGCAATGGAGAGGGAAGACAGATCCACTTGAGGTGGACTTGGCTGGAAAGACCTGGGCATTCATAGAGGAGACCCTCTTCATGCAGCTGCCCATCTAAGTGGGAGAAAGCTGAGTGGGGTAAAGTTCTACCTGAGAGTCCCATTCGCACTTTCCATAATGCCTGGACATCCTCTGCTCTGCTTGCCAGGAGCTGTTTGAACTCTGACACTTGATGATATTACTTCAGTCATATTTTGTTCTCCTCCCTGCAAATACGCTGGGACTAAACCTGAATCAGGAAAGGAGGATGTATCACTCTCCTGTCATCCAAAAAATACACCAAGCCTGAAGAGGAGGCAAAGAAGAGACAAATGTATCATGAATTAAACAGCGTAGATATGAGTCAGAGTAAGTGAGAAAGAGTTGCCCCTGGGACAGTATGGCAGTGTCCAGGCAAATTCCTTTCTCTAGCTCACCAGATCTAGCATCTGATCTAAACCCATGCTTTGCTGATGCTTCCTTGCAAGAGGTATTGCAATTAAAACTCAGCACTTGGATAATCTCTGCTGGTTCTGTTCGGTCCTCCAGCAAAATCGACAGCCTTGTACAATTTCTCCTTTTGCTTTTGCCCCTCTTTATTTTCTGGTGAGGGCTTAAAAGAAGACAGTTTGTTCAATTTCCTTTCAAAACCCCTCCCCCCGAAAAGGAGGTCTGTAGAAACATGGCAAGGAATTGCAAGAGACCAAATTCCCCCTAAGTCAAAGAACGATATTTTTGTAACAAAAAACTATAGAACCCGTACAAACAGGGAAAACTCCTGAAATTAGCTTTCTCCACTCCTAACAAAGAGATGTGAGGGAAAAACAAACAGACCAAGTACTGAGCACTATTTACATTGCTTGGGGGTAGGAAAACAAAAGAAGAAAATATAGGCAGGAAGAAGCAATAAATAGGAGGAAAAAACTTCCTCTCACCCCTTTTCCTTCAGCTACATTTGGCACTGCAGAAGGAGTGGCAGAAATGGGAAAGGTGCAGTGTTTCTGCTAAGTGATGACTGGAGTACAGGCCTTTCCCACTGTTAACTGCTTTGTTAGGAACACTTACCCAGCAATATAAAAAGGTTAAAAAAAACCCAAAAACTGAAAACTCTGATGTAAACTGGATATCTGTGATCTCATAGCTGTACACGCTGTTCCTGGATCAGCTGCCTACTCTCTGGGTCTCCCCATACTGCTGGCAAGGGAAAAGACAGAAGGATACAGCAGCAGCACCAAGACGGACATGTTCTCAAGCCCCCTGCAAGAGTCAGCTTTTTATGACTATCTCCGTAGCTGAAAATGTCCTTTCCACTGGCATCCAGTGCCCAAAGCCAAAAAGACACACCACTCTTGCCAGCTCCTGGGAAGGCAGAAATGTCAAAGAGAGAAACAAACACGTGAAAGCTTAGAAAGAGACCAAAGCATGAATATCTGAGAGCGGGGTTAGATTCGTATCTGCATCCATTCTTCCTTGCCGCAGCAGAGCCGTGCCCACAGAGCCACACCATCTGTCCTGCGGCACAGCCCCTGCCCACGGAGCGCAGTTTGCATCCATCCAGCCTACAACTTCATATCAAGGTGCTACTGAGGATCTGGTTACACAGCGAATCTTTCAACTAGGTACAGTCTGTATTGAATATAGCCTTATCCTCTGTATCAGCCATAATCACAATACTAGTGCAATCTATATTTGTAAAGCCATTATCTTCATTTTAACCCAGTTTATATTCATATATTCTATCAAAGGGGACCATGTCCACACAGCAACATCCATTCTGCCAAGATGGATTCTAGCCACATAGCCGCTCTCTATACCAAGCCTGTCTCATCAGCCATATCCCCAGTACCAGAAGAGTTCGTATCCATAGCCAAGACTTTGTATTAAAAATATTTAGAAATGATTTACCAATCCAGATCTCTCCAAGCACCTCACATGTGTTGCCCAGAGCAATGAAAATCAAAAATAAGTGTCCATGGTGGAGGGGAAGAAGAGGTCTCCATGTGTCAATCACTCTGAGATTTTGCACTTGTTTAAAAAAATAATTAAATGTCAGGAATGGAAGGTGTGTATGGGGAGCTGGAGAGAAGAATCCCTGTCATTTCATTCCTTGCCACCCCTCTCTTTGTTCAGCAGTGATGAGAACTTCACAGAAAGCATCAGTTGTTTGTTTCTCCCTCTTCCTCATCAAAGGACTGCACCCCAGAGGAGGTGACGTCTGAGACTTTGCGGCTCAGTGCAGCATGTTCCATCTCCTCTCGAGGAGACAGTGATTCCAGGTCCCGGCACACTGCATCATCCTCCTCTGGAGAGGGCTTCTTGTTTAGGAGAGGAGCCTTCTCCAGCCGTGGGTTCCCTTCATCCTCAATGTGGTCCTCCATGTACGTGCTGGACTCAGCCCCACCCCCACCCTGAGCAGTCTGCAGGGGCCACACGTGGACCAGCCCCGTGCTCTGGATGAAGTTCTGCTCCTGCCGCTGTTGCTGCTGGAGAAGGCTGCTCTGAATCAGGATGCTTTCCTGAAGGTTTGTCTGGGACTCATCAAAATTCTGGCCTAAGTAGGAGCCAGTTGCTGGGGAAGCGATGAGGGACTGGTCACTGGTCTCCCAGGCATCAGATGAACCTAAGCAATACATGCCCTGCGAGACATAGGAATGAGGCCAGCTGTCATACTGCGTCTGGGCCATATGCTCTGCAAGTAAAGGAGGGAAACAACACACAGTCAGACACCCTCTCTCGGCCAAGCTGGCTCATTCAGCTAGATAGCTTGGTTGCCTGTGCATGGCACTGTACTGTACAGGGTAGATAAACCCTTTAGAGGGGAGGAGGGTGAACAGAAAAGGTAGTTCTAGGCAGTGAGTAGATGATTAACATGATTATAGCCATAATCGAGTGCAAGAGCTAATAGCTTTCCCCACTTGTGCCCGAAAAAGGCAAAGGAACTGGGCTTTGAAGCTTCCCGGTCAAGATTGGATTCCTTGGACAGCTCCACAAAAAGGTGATGCCTCTGCTAGATCCCAATCCCCAAAACTGAGGCTACAGAATAAAACAGGGTAGAGGGAAGGAGAGCAACATGACAACAAGAGCAGGAAAGGGGTGTTTCAAGATTAGCAAGAGGCACTGCAGCTCACCTTGGCTCTCCATTAGCTCCTGATAGTTCTCAGAGTAGTTGCCTGCTGGGTTCTCCTGATTTGAGTTTACACTCACATCCTCACCATCCATGGAGGACCAGGCCATGAGAGTTGCCTCAGAAATAGCAAATTGCTCCATCACTCCTGTGCCAAAGGAGACAGGGAGGGGAAGCAGCGATGTGTGAAAGTCTCCACTTCTCACCACCCCCTTTAACCTCATCTCTTGGTCACTCTGCCCCACTCTTGTCCTGTCTCAGCAACACCCATCACCCACAGTCAGCCCTCACCCTCTCCACTTTGAATTCCATGAGCAATACTCCAACTGTAGTCTCTCATCTCCTTCTGCCACCTGAACCACCCACAGCCCCAACCCCCCCCCAAGTGTGTTTTTCAGGTTCCTGTACTTTGGTCTCTCAGGGATTCTGCTCTGGGACATCCCAACCATTCCAATCCACATGCCAAGAAGTTAGCACTACCTGCAAGGAACCGGGCTTCCTTTTCACCATCACTCAGGTCTGAGTAGGCATCAGCGTCTTTGCGTGCTGTCTCATGTGTGTGCTGCTGCTGCTGGCTGTTACCTTTGCCCCAGCCTTGCCATTCAATCATGTGAGCCACACGGCCTTGGCCCATAGCCGTTGGCTTTGTGACATGGTCCTTCATGCTGCGAGATATCCCTAAGGGGCCAGACATTAGAAAACAAGGAGGGGCTATTACACAGCTCCAGGGTTGTCTGCCATGCTGTTCACCTCTCTTGAAAGTGGAGCTTCTCCCCTCCTTTCCTGACGGGGTTCAGGCCTGAGGGTAGGTGTCTCCCATCTTTCACTGTATCACTCTCTGGGAGAGTTTCTCCATCTTTCCTTGGACTGGCTCTCAGAACTGGTGAAAAAGGAAACCCCAGACACAAAAGACCATCTCCTTCCTTGCCTAGAATCCATTTAGGACAGAGTTGGGCATGAAGGATGAAGCTGGAAGTGAACAAACTAAGAAATAGAAAATGGGGTTAAACCCAAGACTGTTTGAGGGGAAGCAATTGAAGATGTCTGAGCTGGGCTGCGCAGTAAGAAGCCAACAGGAGTAAGATAAATCTGTTCTTTGAAAGGGCAACAACTAAGAGATTTCTGTATCTAGAACCATGGTGGTGGAGACTCCTCTAAGGCCTCAAAAAGGCAAGAGTTAGAAAGGAGCAACAGAAGGGGAGAGCAACAGAGGGATATGGGAAGAGGCACAAACGCCTGTGCAGAGAAACTGCCAAGGATAAATGCAAATTTTGAGGACCTCACCAGAGAAAGATGATTTAGCCAAAGCCCCAATCCCATAAGCATTGGAGTTGCGTTTCAGCTTGGGGAGGATGGAGGTCGTGTCTTCCATGGAGAGCTGAAAAGAGAGAGAGTATGAAGAAATGATATACAGAAAGGGGAAAAGGAAGTGAATTCAAGTGAGAAATTAGTTTAAGGATTCCAGAAGGTAGGGGGAAGATGAGGAGCAGAAGCAAGCAACAAGAAAAAGAACAAAAGAAGGGGAGGAAAAATGAGAGGGTATTTAACCAGGACTGGATATTGCATAGTGTTGGGACTGAGCGTGGCAAGGTCAGCGGGAGAGGCAGAAGCAGGCTGTGAGAAGCCTCCCTTTGGCTGCTGCCAGTCCTCCATAGACATGCTGCACTGTTCCCAACTCTGTTAGAGATGCAGGACATGCTGATGGACAACTCAGGGAGCTGACAGTGGGGAGCTGACAACGTGATAGGCAAGACACAGTAATGCATCATACTACAGTTATTCATTTTTATGCGTTACTTTTGGTTTTCATTTCTTCTCATATGGTCTTAACAAAATGAACATGACTGTATCAATGATGCGTCCTGTTTCAAGCACCTACAACTACCTGTAAAGAAATGAGGTTTACAGTTCTGTTTAATTCCCTTCACTCTATGTTCATCCTCAGTCCCTGAATAACAAGGACAAGAAAGTACTGGGACAGGCAGCAGTCACAAACATCATCATAAAACACAGTCCCTCAAGATGAATTCATCAGGCTTCTTCAGAGATGCCAGGCACTGCATATGAGGCTTAATTTTTACAAGGGCTAAACAAGCATTGCTTCTGCTCTTCATTTCAACCTCTCTGAAAATCAAGCCCCAGCACGTTTCAAACAAAAAGGTACTCAAAAGTAGTGACCACGACACTGGAAATTTTAAATCCTGACATGAAGCAAGCATTTGGTCACAGACACAAATCTCATGAAATGTGAGAGGAGCAATAACTAGACAAATAGTTGGAGGCAAAGGAAGGCATTGTAAAGATGTTGAACGGCATATAATCCCAGTCAATTGTGACAACATGAGAGGTGAGTTTCTCTGGAAATTGAGTGGAAATGCAGCAGCTAAGGTATGCTGTAGCTTTGGAGCCAGGAATGTCTGTGTGTAACATGCAAGGTGCAGAAATCAGAAAGCAGGGGAAGAACAGTTAAAAAGTGAAAGGTGTAGCTGAGAACGCAGCCCTTGTTCTGTGATGCGTTTTCTTTGGTGATGAGGCTGGTTGAAGAATATCCATCTGTGCCCCCACTGGTCATTCTTGCCTGGGTGCTGCTGTTCAGTATCCACCCATTTGTTTCAGGAGAGCCTGGGGGCTGTGCTGTGAGCCACCTCAGGGAAACGCTCCAGAAAAGAAAGTGAACTGCAGAAGGTCTCTACCACTACGAGGCTGGAGAGCTATGACATGAAGGCAGGAATGAATGGGAAGGGAAGGAAATTCATGTGCCAGCTTTGATACCAAAGAAGAATTACACGGAGAAAGAGCTGCATTATGAAAGAGCTCTATGGAGTCAGAATGGATTGGAGAAGGGGAAACTGCAAGTAAGTAATGTCTTTAAGGAAACATGACTTTGTGTACCTTTATTTGAGCTAGATAGAAGTGCAGTGAGGGAAAACCTAACAAATTTCTTCTAAAGCGTTGCTGCATGCACCATAATTTTCCTGCACAACAGGCAAAAGATCCCAAGCCATAAGTGCCACAATGAAAGAGATGTCAGTAGGGCGAGGGTTAGTTGTGCTTTCAGACCACAGAGAACCAGAAAATGACCAACTTTTAAAGGTTTTGAAAGCATCTGGAATTTGAAAATGCTTACAATACCAAAAATGCAGCTATAAGAAGCTGCCTTTCCAAGAGTGAAAAAAAAAAAACCAACATCAAAGCTAATTTATGTGAACATGTTTTTTTTAAGCCTCCAGAGCAGAAAAAATAATTTGGTAGCAGTAACATGCATTATTGCCTTTTCTGCATGCTGTTTTTGCATTAGTGAAAAAGAAAAAAATAAAATCATATTTTTTCATGGCATCTTTTCATGTGTTATTAAAATGCTTGCTTGTTTCTTCTTCCACTTGTTAACTGAAGTGAACTGGTGCTGACCATCTCCCCCAGGGGACATTAAGAATTCTTTTACTTCTGTATGCAACTGCAAATGAGAGATACATTTCTCCCAAACTCCTGGAGAAGATCAAATGATGCTCTAATCAAAGACTACTGTGGAAAGACACCTTTTTCATCTTGCAGTGCCCAGAAATCCCCAAAAGAGAACATATGAAATAACATGCATTTGTCCCAAAGAGGACAAAGGCAGTTTAAGAGCCACCTGCAGATCTAAATACCTGCCAGACAGCAAAAGACCCAGAGGTAAACAAAAATTCATCACCATCCTCTGAATCTTAGACAATTCCCAGAATTTCAGTGGCACTAAAGATATTCAGTCGTTTCCATTCTGGTCTCCATTGTATCCAGTGACAGACAAGTCCTGGTCTTCCTATGACTAGAAATCTGAACAGCAGTGTGGCACATACTCACGTTGATACCATCCCAGGAGAAATCTGTCCGTGTTTGCTAAAGAAAGCAAAGAAGGCATCACGTTAGTGTAACACACAAGTTGCAAACAACCATGCATCTCTCTAGCAGTTTGCCATAGTCAACAGCCAGTACTTTATCTGGTGTACTATAAAAAAACTTATGTCTTTCAAGCTGGCTTCATTCCCTGCTGTTGATTATGGTGTCTGTAGGTACCATGGTGTTCGAAGGCACAATAGCAAACAGGATGATATAGAGAATAAGAGAGAGAAAAGCAAACACCTTTTCATAAGGCTCCCCTTCAAACGGCTCTTCTTTGCTAAATGTTGCAATGCTGGCACCCCTGCATGGGAGCTGCATCGCTTTGAGGCCAACACAAGGAGGAGCTACAGTACCTACGTATTTTGAGTATAATACAGCAAGTTACAGGCTTATTTTCTTCTTGTAGTTTTTCAGTTTGTCCATTCTGACCCACTTTCCCCTTGCAAACCACATCCATTGGCCACATCAGTCATTACAGTAACCAATTACAATGCATTTCCTTCAGCTGGGAGAACTCACAGCACAACATCTTGGCTTTGGGATGTGGACACTCAGGAAAATTTAGATTAACCAGTTACACCTATGGTATCTATTCACATAAATCAGAATGTTCACTGAGGTATAGTGTATGCTCGTTGACTTTTAGATCTGCATTTGATTTAACTGAATTTTCCACACAAGGTTGGGCCCCACAATTTCTGCCAGGATTCTGTGACACTCCAAGTTTCTTGGAGTTACATTCCAAGCCAGCAAGGTATAAGAAGGAAATAAAAACACCTACACACCAGCACTTTGGAAGGTTTTGCAAATTGTACATTATTTGTTAATGTCATTTGTGAACATTATTTGTGATTTCTCAAATATTATGTCTTTAAAATAGCTCTGACCTTTTTATTAGTCATGACTGCATATACTGAACCTTACAGAGCTGAAAATTCAGGTACCTAAGATTGCAGAAGCTGCAATAATTCAGAACACCAAACGAACCAGCCCTTGAGATACTGCATGGGAAATCAATTGGCAGTGAGTTACTAGTAAACGCATCCCTAAAAATCAAAATGGAGACAAATGTGATTCTTCAAAAGGTTTTATGGCTGCACTGCAGAAGCTGGGACAGACATAGTGTTGGACATTTCAATGAAACCATTATTCAAGGAATGCAGACCTGCAGGCTTGTCAGAATCGCCACAGTTTTATCCATGTTCTGTTCCACTTCAGCCACGAGTGGTTAAAGGCACTTCCATTTGCAAATTCTTACTCACTATGGATATTCTGAAGGGAGTGACTCAACTCTATTCACTGCAAGCCAAACTGCACAGATATGAAAGCCTGATCCTCAGCTACACACTGGCACTCTGGCCCTCTCCCAGATGATGCCCCAGTGATGTACAACACCCATTTCTGAACTCAGAAAGTATCAAAACTTTCTGATCCCCCTGGGTAAGAGGGCCTGGGACAGGCACTCACCTCAGTGGAAGGTCGATGGAAGCTGCTGCCATGCAGTGAACTGGTGCTGTCCATATTGATTTGGTCCACATCTTTCAGCCCCTTCCAGTCTACCGCAATCACCTCATTTCCTGTGGGAATACACCTAGTCAGGCTTCTGGATGCCACTAGAATTTGTTCTAGCAGTCTTAAGTCAAGTCAGCTCAGCATACAGGAGAATCACTGAGTGCAAGGCCACAATAGCCTTAAATGAGACCTTCCTATTTTAATCAGACCACCTGTACATCATCAACTATTATATTTCACACAGTCATCTCCATATGAAGACCAGTCATTTATGTTTTTCTCAAGCATAATGTATGCTTGGCTAAAGCACAGCTCCCCAGAAAAAAAAACATCTAGTCATGATGTATGACAGAAAGAACGAATTCTTTTGATATCCTGCTCCAGTATTAAACCATCATCACTTAAAAAGGCATTTCTCTTTTCTCATTTGAATTGGTCTGACATCAGCTTAGAGCTGCTGGTGCCCTTGCTTTGCTGTTCTCAGCAAGATTAAGACCCTTTTAACACCTGCCATTACATTTCAGGAAAGTTATTCACACACTTGCATTTCTTCTTGACACACTAAACAGACTGAGATCTTTTGTTTCTTACTGTATTCTTCCAGCCCCGTTAATAAATCTGTGTCTCTTTTAAAAAGACATCTCAAATTTTCCAGTTCTTCGAAATGTGGACATAAAAGCATACGCAGTAATGCAGGACGGCTCTCATCCATTCTGCTAATAAAGTTAAAACTTACTTGCTGATCCTCATCACATTAACCCTTTGTGCTGTAACCTTGCAGTAGATTCTCACATTCAGCTGTTTGTTCACTCAGATCCCTAAGCTTTGCACAGCTTCCCAGGATTTTGAATGGGATCGCCCATTCAAAAGTAGAGTCTGTGCCCTTTGATTTCAGATGCATTTTAATACCACTTAAAGGGTCAAGTAAAATTAAATATTAACACATAAAATAGAAATTATAAAATTGAATGAATAAAGATAAAAAATAAAATTATTAAATAAAATTAAATTGTAATTAAAGTGAAACTAAATGCAAAGTACCACACTTTAAATAGTCACCCAAGTAACCGGGACTGCACTGTCTGCCAGCTCCATCCAGTTTTCAATTTACTATGCCTTCAGCCTTTGTGCCACCCTCAAACTCCGTTAAAAGTTATTTGCTCCCATGTCATGAAGGAAAGGTTGTATTCTGTTTAAACTCGAACCTTTTGGAATGTGGCAAGAAATATAACTCCCAAAATGATCATCTATTCCTGGGATAAATTCAGCAATCTCTAGTCTATTTGGTACTCTAGTTCATGCCATTGAATGTGAATTGTTCTATTTTCATTAGCTTTTAGCTTTTTATTTACTCTTATAGCAAATTTCTCCTCCACAGACATATGCAAACCCCCTTGCTCATTTTGGCAGCTCTGGCATGTTTACACCGGTTCATCACTGCACTTCTCCAGTAGACATGGGATGCTCTGCTCCACCCTACACAGGCCTGAAGGAGGCACGTAGGCACTTACGCGTGGGAAACCTGAGGCACTCATCAGCTAGAATCAAAATGAAAAAAAGTAATTTGGTCCCTTAAAAGGGCTAAGCATGGTGGGATGAAAACCAGCAGAAAGCAAATGCTATTTGAGTTGGTGTCCACCACACCTTCACATCTCTTAATTTTCTGCTCTGCAAGAAGTTCTCTCTTTCTGAGAAAACCAAGGCATATTTTCCCTTTCACACACAAGTATGTTTCTGTTCATCAGGAAAATTAGAACAAAGTGCTTTAATAGCATTCCCTATATGCATCTGACAAGGCTGAGTAAAGTTGCTGTTCCCTGAGTAGTAGATTCCTGCAACTCAGGGAACCTATGTGAAAAAAGGAGGTTCCTGTACTACATGCTACAAAGGTGAGCAAAGAGGTCAGACACAGCCAGCCTTCGGGAGGTGGCAGGACATGGCTATGATGAGCAATGACAGAGACCGCTTTTCAAGGTTGTGATCCTCTTGACTGATTTCCTTGACACGCACACGCATGCATTTGGCCTTACTGCGCTCAATTATTTATTTCTAATTGTGATTGCTACTAACCACGATTAATTCATGAGCTATGAGTGTAGAGCTGAATTTGTGTTAAATCCAGATCAGATTCCTTCTGCGGGCATCCCCCTTTGCAGGGCATGATGTTAGATTGTGTGACAAAAGCTCGTCTGCACGCCCACAAAGGAGCACAGGAAGATGATGACAGGAAAGGGAACCCTAACAGCACCCTGCCAGGCTGCTCCCAGGCCCATCCCAGGAGCCATCAGCCTACCAAGGACCCATCTTCATAAGCCCTGAGGAGCACAGTGGCACAATGGCAGGTGGGAACCCAAATTATGGACTCACAAGAAGGGACAACCTCTCTGAGCCCCTCCCAGGACTCTTCCAGGACAGCCTCAGCCCCAGGGTGCAGGGAAAAGCCCATCAAGATCAGTCAGGGGGAGAGGCTTTCAAAAGCAGCTTCATAACTGAGGGGGGTGGTTACTGCCTACGGCTAAGGGACCATTATGGGATGCAGGAGAAGAGAATTTGGGGTTTGCACTAGATTTATGTGATGTTTAGGGGAAGAAGAAACAGCAGGGAAAGAGGGGGGGATCTAGGTGGCTTAAGGAGAAACAAATAGAAGAAAATAGCTAAAGGGATAAAATGGGCTGGTAGCATGTCAAGAAGTTGTTGATCAGTACGGTTGTCTGGCCATGCCCTGCTCTTATTTTGTGCAGCCTGTCCTGTCTTCCTGTTAAATTCAATTTCAAACTATTTTCTGGCACGAAGGATGCTCTACTCTGGGTGCATGTGTTTCGTGATGGAGGTCTAAGTGCCAGGAACTGGAGACACCAGAGTGAGTGAAATCAAAGTGAGGGTTTCCACAATTTCGTTCTGTTTTGCTTCATAGAGCCGTGGCAGACTGCACTACCCCCTATCAGACTGGCCATCTTGAGGTCAGTACAGCGAGAGAGGGAGGTTTAGGGGGTGCTTGGGTTCAAGCAAGAGGGGCAAGGCCTTAGCAAGCCAGCTCATGGATTGCCCATTCCCAGTGTGGCTGGAGACCTCTTAGATTCGGGGTCCAAGCAAACCTTCTAGGGCTAGAAACAGTGAAGGAGTAGAAGGAGTGGAGGGGCTGCCTGTGTGATCAGGGTGAGCTGAAGGATCAACAGGGGTCAGTGGGAGGATGAAACTGGAGTTAAGAGCAGAGAGGAGCCTGCCCCTGCATGCTGGGATCCAGTTGCCTCCTCCTGTAGAGGCAGCCCCTGCTCCTTCCCTCTATCTGCAACCCTTCACGCTAGAAGGGGAAGGCTGGGGCATTCCTGCTGCAGAGCTGATCGAGACAGTGATGCTGGAGAGGCAGGAGAGATGCCACCACTCCAGAGCAGAAGGCAGCTGTACAGAAGCCTTCAGTGCAGATCGCAGTGTCGTGCCAGTTTTACCTCCATTAACCCTAGGTCTTTTTCCTGTACTCTCAGCTGTTTCTGAGCATAGTGCTGTGGCCCTTCTGGAAGTCCAAATAGACATCCTGGCACACAGTGCAAAACAGGCTGCAGCGCTGCTCTGCGAATGCCCTGCAAAGACCACCTTAGCCAAAGAAAGAAACCAACTTCAGGGAGCCTGGTGCTCGGCACATGCCACTTGGCAGCCCCAAAGTTTGGCAAATGACACTCAACCTTTGCTCCCAGTTCTGCGAGCCCACTGACGGCTTCCATGAAGTGTTAGACTGTGGAAAGTGTTAATATTATTCTGGCAGATGGTGGCATCAAAGGGTTGAAGAACATTAACATCAAACAAGTATTTGTCTCAAAGTCCACACCTGCTCCATAATAGGAGCCATCAGCCCACGAACGACCCATCTTCACATGCCCTGAGGAGCACAGGGGCACACAGAACTAAAGGCCTACAAAATTTATTTATTATTGTTTTTCTCCAGTTGAAATAGCTCATCTACCTAGACAAGGGAAGAGAATGAGTAATATGTGGTCTTGCATGCACTACAGTCATAAACACTGAATAACTATTGAAAATTCTTGGTCTAAACTGTTTCATAGGTACTAATAAATAAATAAATATATTGGGAGAAAATAACTCTTTAATATCTGTTAAATGCTTTTAAATGCAGTAATATCTGCTGAACAGTTACAACATTCCACACCATGGCTGAAAAGGAAATCTCTGGGTTCTAACTGGCCTTGGGCCTGGGGCAATGTTACTTTCTCTTATTGAAAGTTGGATAAAGGTTAGTGGGTCTTTTTCTCTTCTGCTAGAAATAGCAAGAACAACATTAATCCACAGACCTGAAAGACCAAGTTCTGCTCTGACAGACGGAAGGAAAGAAATATGGAAAATCAGAAAGAAGTATGGACAGGGAAGTGAGAAAAGAAAAACTGAAAGCAGTACATTATATTTTAGTATTGTTTTTATCCAACCTCTTGTCAACCCCTTTCTCCCTTTAGTATGTTTTTTTTCTTTTGTAATGGTACATTTCTTCTCCAGTAAAATTTCTTTTCTCTTATCCATCTTCCATTCCAGCTTCTGCTAATCACCACGACTATTGCGTTTGTAATTCTGTCATCAATCACGTCTTACAGAACAGTATTTATTCCTCTTCATACAGAGCTGATAAGCATTTTAAACATGAGTGGGTCATAAAGCTAATTTTAAAGTGGGATTTTTACAAACACATGCTATTGAATTTCTCATTGAAATGTTCTGAAATGAGATGATGAAATTTGAAAGATAACTGTGTTTCTGAATTCCTTGTCATTGTTTCTGTACGGAGTGTATAGAAAGGATATAGAGGGCTTTCATTTTCATTTAACTTTTTTAAGATTTCTTGATTTTTTAAAAAATATTTTTATTGGTTTTGGGGGTTTTTAACATCATAAATTCCATCCTTGCTCTGGAAGACTCAGTAGATGACTGCAGAACAAGTAGGAAGCTAATGACATGAAGCAATGAGATAAAACCAAAGCAGTCAAAATACATAAGTACATTAAGCCACGCTGTTTGCAGATCATGGTTGCTTTGTATAAAAAAACTCTGAGAAACACTCATCAGAAAAAGATGTCTCCATCACAACTGAAGTAATATTCCAACTCCAGTCCTCTAAGCCTTTGGGGCAAAAGTATCATCCCTCTTCCTGTTACAGTACTGTTAAAGTAAAAATCAAGATTTATTTTTAAGTCAGGCCTTTCTAAATAATAAAGATGAAAAACATTTAAGAGGAAAAAAGGGGGAAAGAGAATACCCTTTTCCTCACTTTTTTTTTTTGAGCATCATAACTTTGGACTCTCAAAAACTAGAAAATGTGTGTACTAAAGCATTCCCAAGCAATATGAAATAATGACCATTTTGATAAATGCACTGGAAAAATCCAAGAAGCCATCTGGATGACTGTATCCCACTTTGCTGATCTAATATTACTACTTTTGCCACATACTTTAATTTTTCATGGAGACACAGAATTTCTTAATTGGACATATTTTCAGTTTCTTTGCGTTTATGTCATCATAGTAAATTCACCTTGTTTTGAATTACTTATTACTTAATCTAAACAAGTCCATTCTCCTTGGCTTTCCTCTTGACATTTTCTCAATTCCTATTACCACTGCACATTCGTTGATACTATATTTGGTACCTGTGCCTGTATTTTGTTCATTTAACAAGGTACATGCTTGAATCAGGAATCTGCATCTATGCAGAAGCCTATTTTGTTGTAATTTCTGTGCTGGATACTAAATATCTTCTCCAATTTGTCTTCTCTATTTTGTTCCACAGTAAGTAGACTAATACAGTTTTGGAGTCTGAAATTCTGCTTTTTCCTTCCTGACATGATGCTGGTGAAGATGTACACCATATACCAAATATGTATTTGTGTCAATTGCTTTCTGATGTGTCATGCCAATTAACATCAGAAGAAACATATTATTTAAACAGTGAATTTCCAGAACCGCTATTATCCACTGTTAGCAAACTTTCTTCTGTTCCCCGAGTTTTATTTTCCGGCAGAGAGTAGAAAAATTATCATTCGATATTGGTAGCCAATATTAATGTTGGTAAAGACCAATATTTAGAGTAAATGGTTCAATTATTCTTTTCCATTCACTTCTTTTCCCTGAACAACTAAGAAAACAACAAATGTAATTGCAGTAATTATGATCAGTCTTTAAATTGTTCTTTCTCCGATATCAATTTTCATGATACTCGTGGGAGTGTAGTATCTTTGTCAAACACAACATCATTGTGTCCTGTCAAATGTCATTGAAATAAAAGCAGTTGGAGCTACTGGGAAGGACTGATGGATGGATAGCATAACCTTTTTCTTTCCTGCATGCTTTACAGAGAGCCATTCAAAGCCAGACAAATGGTCAACATCAAGGAAAAGAATAAACCTCTGTCAGATGAACTGTCTCTGAGATGAACCTCAGATGGAAGTGTTCAAATCCTACCACGTAAAGATGGTAGTAAGTTGAGAGAGCAATCAACCTGAGTTATTCCGATAATGGTGTAAGTATTCTAGCTTGTACATCATGAGGAGACACAGGAATTAGCTGCTGTTGGCATCTGGCATCAGAGTCATTTGTGGGAGATGAACAGAAAAGTCTGTTTTCATGGATGAGATAGAACCAAACAGTCTGGTGCTCATCAAGGCAGAGAAAAGCCTTGGTCTCCACAAAACAGATGTCTGAAATTTTTGATCAAAAATGCAAACACCTACAGCTTTGAGATGTCTGTAAGAGTAGGAATCAGAAGGGCTGTTCTCAGGATCTCTGCTTTGGGTTTGGGTAATAGAAATTCTTTTCCAGACCATTCTGCCTCTTTCCGCAGGTAGATCCCTTTTCAGAGCAGTTTAGGAAATAGAATTAATGAACAAAGCTCCAACACCAACTTTTTTCTTCTTGACTGGAAACACTTTCAAACCAATACCAAAGGCTACTGCATACCATGTTCTCGTAACTAGAAGGAGATGAACAAAGAGCCTAATGTTAGACACAGGCAGTTCTGCTCCAGGAAGCAGTCATGTCATCTAAGCTAAGGAGGTACTGCAAAATGAAACACATCCAATTAACACAATTTTAAAAAAAAATCTCAAAGCCCTGTCTCATTTGCAGAACAAGTATCAGCCAGCATGAGCAGCAGCGATGGGTTTATCCTCATTCTTCACTGCTTCTCTGAAGTGCAGAGAATGTGTCCCCAGGGGCCTCATTCAGCACAGTAAGTATGAAAACGTCAATATGAACCGAGGTAGCAGCCCTTTTTTGCTGGCCTGTAGCCAACATTACAGAAGTAATATGCAGCAGGCAATTTTATATGCTGCTCTCCATATGTGTTTAAATTTTAATCTCTATGGCCAGCATATTACATGGGCACTGTCCTAGAGCATAAGAATGCCATTAGTTCTGACGTCTATGTCCCATAGTTTCATCACTACCAGTGGGGAAGAGGAACCATCCCAAATACTTCTTGGGACTCAACCAGCAGATCACAATGCACCTTTCTCCCTGAACTCCCTTCCCTGCACCCTGGAGCAGGAAGACAAAGGTGTCATTACCACTGTTGCCTCCAGAACTACTGCCACCGTGGCTGCTACTGACACCTCCATCCCCACTTGCAGCTGGAACGTAACCCTGAACAAAGTAGGAGCCCAAGGGCTCTAAGGACCCTACCTGCCCCCTATGTCCACCTTGTGAAATAGGGGCCATGGTTCCATCACCTCCTGCTGTCCTCTAGTTCTGCAACACACAGAAGAACTTGGGGAGGGAACAGCATGGAGCCTTCCTGCTCGCTTACTCCCCCTCTTTACCCTTTTCCTCCTTCTCCCCGATGTTGCCAACCATACAAAACCCACATACAGATGGTTCCCCACCCTTCCTTTTCCCCAGGCTCTCCCATTCATACCATAGCCCTCCCAGACTCTGTCTTCCTCCTCAGCACTTCCATGCATTTTTCATTTTCTGTTTTCCTGCCCCTGCTTATCCCTGGGTCAGCCCTGCTCCATGCTCTGCCCAGTGCAGCCTGGGCTTCTTCCCCTCTTCCAGCCCCCCTGCACCCTCCTGGACCCTCTCCCAAGCATTATCGTAGACAAACACACAGAAAACCTCCCAGATGCCCATCCCCATTGCCCTGCCTGTACGGAGATGCTGGGACAGATGGAGGAACAGGGGTCCCTGACCTCAGGGATGCTCTCAGTCCCTCTCAGTCCCTCTCTGGGGGCAGGAGAGGCAGGGAGGCAGCACCACTGCCAAGTTGATGTCAAAATGGTCCACTGCTGCACCTCCAGGCCCACCACCATTCCCCAGCCAGCAGGACAAGTCGGAGAAAGAAGCAGAATGAGAGCCTGCTCAAAAAACCAGCACCTGGGGGCAGCGCAGCTGGTTAGTTTCGGGCTCCACTCTCCTTACCTGTCACTCCCTCAGCTGGGGGGGTCTGGCACAGTCTGGTAGCACCAGAGTATATAAGCAGGTGGCTGCATCCTTCTCCATCACAGCCATCACGCCCTCAGCCACAGTCCCCATCAAGAGTCTGGTTTTGGAACAACAGCAATGGTCAGAGCCAGCCAGGAGGCACTGGGACTGCTGCCTCCCTCTCACCACCTTCCCCAAAAACCCAAAGTGTTTCCACACTGGAAACCCAGAGGCAGTTATCCCCTAGTCCATGACAGTGGCCTCCAAGCCATAGTAGTTTTTCTTCCTGGTAGCACAAGCCACTCCATGGGAGGCAATGGGTAAAGGGCTCTCGATGAGGGGCTCTTTATTCTCCTCAAGCCCCTCCAGGTGCTGGATGTCACCCCTCTTCCCAATCCTGCTCTCCTCATTATCCTCCCTTGTTTGCCCTGAAGAAGCTGGTATTTCCCATCAGCCTGCTCCTGCAGTGCTGCAAAGGACAACTCACTCTGCCATTGAGTCCCCATCCAGACAGTGGGGGCAAGAGGTGGCATGTAGAGCTGCAGAGTCCTTTATAATTCAACATCAGAAATCTTGTACATCCACTAGTCCTCAAGGGACATTCAGAGCTTCCCTGGCTGAGTCTGAGACACTTCTGAATTGACTGCTTTCTGGACAAGGAAAGGGCCATTAGCACTCCAAACAGTGAAGGATGGAAGTGGTCACAATGTAAGAAGATATCCACCCCACCTGGGGGAAGCCCACACAGGGAGAAAGAGGGCTGCTTACAGGGGGAAATTGTTACCTCTCAAGCCTTCTTCCTCTGCACATAGTTGTCTGGAGACCCAGACCCTCTCCTCTGACAGCCTTCGTCTTGTGGACAGATATGGAGAGCATATCCATCGCTTGAGAGGACAGATCTCCTCCACATCCCCAGAGAAGGCCACTTCAGACCGTGGTTGGACCCTCAAAAACAGCCAAGAGGGCAGGGCTGGTCACAGCTAGCTAGGAGGAATGAGTCCATTGATGTCATTCCTCTGTGAAGATCCAAGCTGTGGGATCTTAGGTTCACTCATTTTTGCACCTTTGGTCATTCCAGTCAGCATTGAATTCAAGATCCTTGGCCAGTGAGGGGACAGGGTACTACCTTTGATGAGATGGATCCTGCATCTCATCAGTCCCTGCATGGCAAGGGACTACTCCCTTACCAATCCATTCTTTTCACAGAATCACAGAATGATATGGGGTTGGAAGGGACCTCTGGAGATCATCTAGTCTAACCCTCCTGCCAAAGCAGGTCCACCTAGAGCAGGTTGCACAGGAACATGTCCAGGTGGGTTTTGAATATCTCCAGAGACGTTCCATCTAAATCTGAGCAGCAGGAGCCATTCCTGACCAAATGGCATCTGTTTCACACAACAACATGTTCTAAGTTTATTCTTCTCACATTACCATCCATGGTGTTCGCCACCACCTCTTGTAGGATAAGGCTGGCCTACCAATAATTTAACCAACTGTTAGAGAATATGAGTTTTATAGCAGCCTACCAGGACCTCTGGACCAACACATGAAAGAAGAGCCATCCTTTTCCTTGTCCCAAAGGTGCTAGAAGGTACAGAAGGAAGTTGTGGGCCAAGTTCTTCTCCTACCACTACATGATGGCACCAAGGCAGTGGAGGAGTGTGGCAGAACAAACAGGAGATGCCTCTGAGGCCTTGACCTGTGACTTCCTGTCCAACTCACACACCACTTCAGTAAACTTTGAATGACCTGATGACCTCCCTTGAGATCACCTCTACACATTTCATGCATCAATTGCTCAGCTTCCTCTCCCTACACCCAATCACAATACATGGTTGTAGGACCACTCATGAGAGGATGAGGAACCCCGGTGGCCAGTTTCCACTCTGAGCTAATTCCATGGACCACTGGGAACATCAGATGGAAAAATCCTCCATCAGGAAGGCAGCACAAGTATGTTCACTGGACCCCCTGACTCATGTCTCTTATGCAATGAGAGGGAGACTGGCACCTCTGTACATCAAGAATGCCAGTCTTCTGACTCCTCCAGAGCCCAGTATCGAGAGTCTGGCTGGACTTCTCACATCTTAACTTTTACAGTCCCCATCCCAAGACCTATCAAATTCTGGGTCCACTTTATCAGCTTCCCCATTTCTCAGTAAGCTGGCTATCTCCAGCTCTCTGAGGAGGAAAACCCAAGATCCCAGCAACTAGCATTGCTGTTTCTATTCCCTTGTTCTGGGCAGGGCGTCAACAGGCAGCATCCACCAGTTCCTGGATACCATGGAAATACAGGGGTGCTCTGCTCACTGTTCCCCTCCAGTTCTGTTTTCCTGGTTTCAGTTGGTTAGTTTTTACCTTGTTCTCTTATTTTTTTTTTATACTTCTCCAACACCCCGTACCCCACCTCAATGACTGTCTTTTTTTTCTCCCTTGTTTCTTTTCTTCACTCTCTTCTTCTTTGTGGGGGGCAGTGGAAAAGTAGGCATTTAGTATTTTTATGGGATGGATACCAGCTTGTCCCTAAAGTGCGAGTGGCTATATAGGAAAGAACAGGGGAAATAGTAGTGATATTTTCCCAGAATGCTTGTCCTAGTGTCCCACAACTTACACCTCAAGTAGTTCCTGGGACAGAGATATTGCCTCTGTATTTCGCCACCTTAAAAGGAGTTTTCTTCTATTCATCTTTTTACTTTTTAAACTGAAGAAAACTTTAAGTACTCATAGTATCCTATGTCAAGGAGTTCCACAATTTAACTCTGTGTTACATGAAGAAGCGCTGTTGTTGGTTTGTTTGAAACTTGCCACTTGCTAGTTTCATTTGATGTCTAAATTCTGTTTTGAATGAGATAATGAAACATTTTTCCCTCTTAATTTTCTCCAGGCTGTTCTTACCACAAAGAAAATTCATGATTTTATAGATATCTGTTGTAACTTTTCCTAATCACCTCTTTTTTGTACTTGAGAAATCCCTATGTATTTAAATGGCTCCTCACATATAAGCCACCCCATACCCTTGATTGTCTTTGCTGCCCTTTTCTGAATCTTTTCCAGTTCAATAATGTCGTTTCTGAAATGGGAATGGACAATCAAGGACAACACATGATATTCAAAATATGGGCATAGCATGGATTTACAATGCTGGTTCTCATTTTTTTATCTATTCTTTTCCTAATAGCTAACATTTGATTGGCATTTTTACTGGTACTGAGAATTAAGCTATCCCTTATAACCCCAGGATCTCATTCTTGCATGAAAATAGTAAACTCAGAACCTCCATCATTGCAACTGTAACACTAGAACTACTTTTCCTGTGTGCATTTTACATTTATCTACATCAAATTTCACCCATAGTTTTAACACCTAGTCATTCGATATTGTGAAATCCTGTTGCAGATCTCCACATACAGGTTTTTGTTTGCTCCCTCAAATGATTACTGTCATGATAATATTTTGTTACCTCTTTATTTACCCCCCCTTTTTATGTCATTCACGGATATGCATAAATCTGAAAAAATAATCCTGTGAAAACCGGGCATTTCATGCTAATCATTGTGTCCTACCTTTACCCAGCTACTTCATAATTTCAGGAACTCCCCTTTGTTCCAACAGCAGATTCATGTCTTTAACAGCCTGGGATAAGTGACCTTTACAAATGTGCCTTGCAAATCCAAGTAGACTACAGCCGTTGGATCTCCTTTGTCAATATGCTTGTTGACCCCTTCTAAGATGTATAAAGCATGATATCCCTTAACAACAGTAGTGTTAACTCTTCTTCAGTATATCTTATTTGTCCATGCATGCACTAATTCTGTTCTTTAGAGCACTGTTTATTAGCTTGCCTGCTAGGCATATCTTTTTTGCTAGTCTATAGTTTCCCAGATCTCAAAATCATTTTAAAAACTGGCATGACATTAACTACTTTCCAATCTTCTTGTACCAAAGTATTGGGAAGGTGTCACAAATCATAATCAGTAGCTCAGCTCTTTCAGACCCAAATTTCTCCAGAAGTCTTGCATGAATACTATCCGATGACTCGTTACTCTTTTGTCTACCTGCTCTACAACCTCATTTACTGAGGCTTCAATTTGAAGCTGATCTTCTGGTGCATCCTCAACAACGAAAAGTTCCACAGAATAAACTTCCATGACTTCCTCCACAATGAACAGATATAAAATTCTTCTTTGGGTTTTTTTTGAGGTTTGGGGGTGTTGGGGTGGTGGTGTCCTACTGTGGTTTTAATCTCTCTGAATCACCTGGAGCCTCTTTAGCAATAACATCATGCACTAAGTCCTTCTAATCATCACACAAGGCAAGTCACTTGTCTTTTACAGGCTCTTTGAATGGCTCCTGAAGTTAACATTTAATTTGCCAGCCTATATGTAGTGTTACCTGAAGTCCCTGACTACTGAGTTTCCTACCTTCACAGCCTCTGATCTTCCCCTGGCTGTCACAGCTTCCTGTCACCATCCTGGCCAGTGTTCATAATCCCTAAAACTATTTTTCCCACGTGGAATGTCAATCCACATGCTAGCCATTTGGATCACGAAACTATTTTCTCCAATTTAGTTAAGAAATTTTGCACTGAAACCTTCTCCGTAAGTCATTTTTGATCAGCATCTCTGGATACAACCACATCTTCCCAGGACACAGAAACTATGCTTCCTTTAAAAGTCTAGTATACTCCTGGACTTGGGAATTTGTGTCTTAAAGAGAAAAATCCAGGCCCTCTAATCTGTCCTCCTTAAAATAAGACAGGCTAAAGGTATTCCCTTTGTTAATTATAATTTCTGTTGCCGTGCTTGAACTACAGCATTATATTTTTTTAATCTTGATTTTTATGTGTTCAGGTGACAGAGGATTTAGTACAACTCTTAGTAAATTATTCCAATAGTTAAGTATTTTTACCATTTGGGTTTTTTGCCTCATTTCCAATCTGATTGTATATGCCATCCTTCTATCACATCTCAGCTGTCTTCTGCTAGGTTGAAGGGCTAGATGGTTTTGAGGGCTTTTTCTTCACTCAAACACTTAGAGACTGTCACTGAGCCACTGAGCCACTTTTGTAAGTTTTTATTCATGGTTCCATGTTTATTTTCTGGCCATTCTTCAGTTTTGCAGTACTTCTCAAAGTGATAACAATAGAATTAGACAAAATAGATGAAAAATAATTTTTTTCACAAGTGCTTAATGCAGAGAAAATGCAACCTTCTCTCCTCCTGTTCAATATTCGCTCTTAATAGATCAAAGAACCACATTAGCTTCTTTGGCTGCAGCATCACAATAGTAGCTGTTGATCTACTGATTATCCGTTCAGATATCTATAATCTTTTTCAGTGTAACTGCTTTCTAACATCGAGCTGTGGTCCTGTAAATATTGTTCATACTCTGTCATTAGATATATGATCTCATATTTGGTTAGATTGAAACACACACTGTCTGTCAAGATTCAGTGCTCCAAATGAATCAGACTGTTCCATATCAGTCATTTACCCTTTTCATTAGTATTTTCTTTTTTAGCAGTTCTTCCAGTCTTTGTAAATTCTACCATGTTCATCAGTGCTTTATATTTCCCTCAGGATTTTGAGCAATATGTTTTAATCATATGGTACTGGCAACTATATTGAGAATTGTGGGATCATATAAGAAACACAAGCTTTGCAGCAATGATTCTTTATTCATTACGATTCTGCTATTTAATTAATTTTGATGCACTTAAAATATTTCGCATTCATATATTACTAGTCAAAGAATCATGTGGTACTAAGTTGATTGCTAACTGATTGGTTTTTATCTTTTACCAATCTAGCATTTTAGATCCATTACCATGATTGTAGGTAAAGTACTTCTATCATAGAAGTATTTGGCTGCAGAAAGTCTCATAAAAGTCATTAAATTAAGTTAGCTTGACAGGATTTATTTTGCATAAACCCATTCTGACTGGCATATCGTCCTTCTAATATTTTATTGGGAATTACATCAGACTGACAAAATTAAGTACCTAGTTCATCTCACAGAACTTTTCAAGTTGCAGTAAAACCCCAGCTTTTCAATTCCAGATGTTCCTCACTATTTCAAGACTTACTGAAAAACAAAGCTTTGACCTTTTATTCAACTGCTTAAAAACTTTTCAGCACAAGTTATCTTGAATTGGTTGTTGTAAATACCGGTCTATAATCATGGTAGTTTGCTGTTGGAGAGTATATCCTTATTAAATGAGCTGAAAACTATTTTTCTCCTACTTCCCCCCAAGGAAACAGGCCTAAAATATTTATTGATTAGTTCGCCTTTTCTGCTTCAATACACACCAGTCTATGGAAGTCAGACTCCCAGCTCTAGCACGTCAATGAAATACTACTCATTATTTCCATTTTCCCGTCAGCTCCTTTATGATTTCTTTCATAATTCTCTTCTATTACTGCTCCATACAAGTTCACAAAGTCAGCATGTTGTCCTTCAGTTCTGTTCCTCAAAACCACATCCACTGTGTTCACCGTTAAAAAAAAGAAAAGAAAAAAAAATAATAATAAAAAGTCTTTGGTCAATCAGCAACATGCCAAAGTGGTTTTTTATACTAATGACTGTTGCTGATAGACTTACCTTGCATGTTTTTTAGTATGGTTTCCTTATAAAGCTAAGCTTATGCAATCATGCTGTTTGTTAGCCCTCTCCCCACAACAACTTCAAAACCACTAGCCTATTTCAGTAACCCTGGCGGGAGAGGGGTCTCAGAGAAGAGCAGTCTGGACACACTTCATGACAACTGGCTGCTAGGTCTGGGAAATAGTCTCTGTTCAGATCCTTATCAGTAGAAGTAAGTTTTATCCCAGAGCTCTTTAGTTGATTTTTTTAAAGTGATCAGATTGAGAACTGCTTGAAAGAAGAAAAACCAGATTGGGAAGGAGTAGGAGTAATGAAGTGAGACCAAGCACAAAGCAGTCTGATCTGGAAGGAAAGGTGTCCCTTTGTCCCCCTTGTTCTGCTTGTCTCTCCCCCAGGCAAGAGAGGAACAACATACCCGGATGCCTTTCTCCATGTATTCCCACTATTTTACCCACATTGCCTACAAAGTGGCGCTTTCTGCTCCTTCGCCTTCCACCTGTGTGCATGCAAGTAAATGAATATATCCCTAATGCCACCGCTCAGTTTCCTTCTGCATTACCATCTCCTCTCCTAGGCTTCTCTCTCTCTGTATTTATTTGCACTGACTTGCTTATATGCTGAAGATGAAGGAAGGATGAACTGGACACTGGACTCCTTGATATGATGTATGCCTGCAGACGGGATGTCTCACTTTTTCATGCTCCATGTGCATAGACTACACTTGCCATACCAGATCTCACCCCACACACCTTCAGATCTGCGGGGGGATGAGTAAGGAGAAAAATGAAGGGGATGTTCACTGATTACTCCAGCTGCTTCCCCCCTCCCCTGTCAGTCTCCTATCCTCCTCCCACTCTGCTGAATCTAAAGTGGCTGGATTAGAAGTGGGTGGTCTTCAGCTCCACTTCTCCTACCGTGGATGCTAGTCATTTACACTTAGTATTGCACAGCCCGTGAGAAAGCAACATAGAAAGTATGTGCTCCTCTCTCCCACAGTACACTGACCATTCTTGTAGAGGGGAGTCTGGCAAGCCAGCTAGCTGGCTTTGGCAGGTCAGATTTGACCCAGAGATTGATTAAATGAAAAGCGTTGCCTTTTCCATTCTGCGTGGCCAGTGACTGATACTCTGTGCACGAGCCTAAACCAGCTATCGCTTGAGGTGTTTCTTGCAAAATTGCCAGACCAAAAAAAAAAAAAACCACGGGGAGGACTTCAGCTGACAAGCTGGGGTTATTACGGTGCGGGAGTTTGTGGCACATGGTACTCTCATCAGTTAAAGGAATGTGGTGATGGGGGAAGGTAAGGGAGCGTATACTAACAACACATAGAAGACCCAGGGTTCTCTGGCAGAACAGGACTAAAGCAATAGGTCTAACCTGACACACAAAGGCAAGCATTCCGGGCTTTAGATCCTAAGCATAGGATCACAGGATAACTCAGGTTGGAAGGCAGCTCTTGAGGTCCAAAATCCTGCTCAAAGCAGAGTCAGCTATGAGGTTAGACCAGGTTACTCAGGGCTTTATCCAGCCTGGTCTTGAAAATCTCAAAGAACACTGCACAACCTCCCTGGGAAACCCCTTCCAGTGCTTGACACTCTTCATGATCAGAAGGTTTTTCCTGATATGCAGTGTGAGCATCTCCAGTTTCTCTTCCCCTGCACTGCAAAAGTGTTAATAGTTTTTAATTTCTTGGAATATTTTTCCACCATTTTATGTCACTTCACAAAACATGTTTGCTGCAGGCTTCTGTGCAAAGACATGAGAGAAATCAGAGACATCACTGTAAAAAACAGAGAGCAATCTTGAGCTTAATAGGCTAGAGCTTTCTATTAATTTAAATCCATTCAAGGAATTAAGAGAGATCTTGTCACACTAGTCAGATCACCTAATATTAGGAGATGTCTAAGCTGTGGTCAAAGGTACACTGGCAATGCATTCAGACATCTATTCAGGCCTGAAATCTTAAATTTGGCTAATTCAGTTACCGACAGTAATCAAGCTGATCTCTCCATTTAGTTGCCACTCAAATATCTACAAGTTCCTAGCTGAATTTTGCAGCCTTAACTGTCCAGCAACCTCAGTAAAAACCTCCTTTACGTTCACTGAAATTGAGTCCCAGCTATGACGAGAGTCACTAGGCAGCTCTCTGCGAGCTGTGATGGGGTAACTATCACCAATCACCAACAATCACCAGACCTGACTTGTAGCAATTATCAGAGGCAGGAGCCAGCTGCAATGCTCATTGTGTAACTGCTATCATGCCATGCACCACAACGCACATATATGACATTGAGGTGTGAGTGGGTGCATCTGTGGAGAAGGTAACTGGGTATCAGTTTAGCCTTTTAAGATCACATTTCACCTTTTTTCATACCCTAGGAAATCCTAATCTGATCATTGCCACTGTGATTTCTGGTGTCCTCTATAAGACTGAAAGATGTTATATGACTCCATTTCAATTTTACACATACGGAGCTGCTCCGTTATGACCCTCTCAATTACTTTTCCCCAGGGAGAAACCAGAAAACTCATATTTAGGAAAGAAAACGTAAAGTTGCACATCACTAAACATGTGCAAACTCTGACATCTAACTAGATCATAGTAAAACGTCCCCGCGGGAGATGGAGAAATCATGTGGCTTGCTTAAAACTGGAATGGAAAAAGGCCTGGAGCAAGCTCAGGGCACAATCCTGCACTGGCCCTTGTGTGGTGAATAAACTAAATGTGACTGATTACAAGCTTTCTATCACTAATTAAAACCTCCCAAATTCTGAGTTCAAATTCTGCTACATGCAAATTCCAAGGTAAAACCAATACAAGCATAGCACCAGTCTTCTATCTCTAGGACCTACCTGGACTTGCAAAGGCAATACAGAGCCTGTATACTGAACTAATTCTGCAAAAATCTAACCAGATAGCACTGTACAGCAAGAACACAAACCTCTACTCATCCTAGGGTGTTAGTTTCCAACCACATCCTAGAGCTCAGATCTAGTACTTTAAAGCACTGATTTACCAAAATAGGTCTGAAGAATCCTCCCAATAACTCCAGGAAGGCTGGAGTGAAAAATCTAAGCTGCCAAACAAGAATTGTTCTGAACAAACCTCCTTAGGTGGAGGAGACCAAGTAAAACTCAATGACCCCACCTTCACCCAGTCAAATCTCTTGGCCTTGAAACAGATGAAGCCCCTATTGAAGCAAAAGAGTGTAGAAGTTTCACACGAAGAAGGCATCAGGCACTATTACTACATTCATATCTAACTCCCATAGAGATTAGAATCACAGTTGCGCAATCCCCCTTAACACACACCTCCATAACGTGAGGACAAGAAAATTCCTCAGTTAACTGTATAAATAGCTCCCTAATGTCCACTGTGCTCTCACCATCTAGAATAAGCATCTATTGCATAAACCAAAAGTCACTATGGTATGGAAAGTCCAATGTCTGTACCATTAAGGTCTATACTTAAGGAGTGCAATTTGCAGACAAAGTGAATTTTCAATGATCATTATCCCATCGTCATTTTAATGCACAGACGCTCTTTTATATTTTCATCTATGCCCACATATCAGTATGACATTTATAAATACATACATAATATATACATATTCTTTTATATATTTATATGAGAATGATACTTGCAATAGCTCAGTTATACAGGGCTTTTTTGTGACACAGATACCAGGTCACAGACCATAAAAATGCTGCCATGCCTAGGAACGAATACCCGTGTGGTTAAGTATGACAGCTTAACCGCATTTTGGAGTGGAGAGTGGATGCTACTAGATGCATGTTTGATCTTTATTTGAACAGTGTTGTGGGGAAGAGGGACCAAGAATTAAGGCTGCTAGTTTGGACACGCATTGATAAAACGGGTACAGATAATTTGCCAGCTAACAGGATAATAATGCCCTTGCCAGTGCGTGTGTGTGGAGGATATGGGAAAGGCAGGAGAGGGAGGCAATACACGTTTTGATATGCTGTAGAGACACAGATCCAGGTGAGCTTGAAGAATCTTCAGGGAAATATTGCAGTGATCTTTGCCACGTGGACATTACAGAAGACATAAGAGATTTCTTTAGGTCATGAGGACATTTGAGACCGGTAAGAGACATAGGCTAGATGTGGGAATTAAATACCAAAGTAAAAAACGGAGTCTGTAGTTTAAAGTTTGCTGCTGTGGGAGTAGATGGTCCCCTGGAAGAACCCACAAAGGGCTTCCTCATCGAGCCAAGAAGTGTCACAGCACCAGGCTTTGACACAGTCCCTCAGCTTTATTCTGGGGAGGTGGTTCAACTCCCTTGCCCTCAAAGGTCTCCTTTGCCCACAGACGTCGCAATGCCCGTGTGCTTTGTGGAAAGGCTTGAGAGAGAGACATGTACTACCAGATGAGCTGTGTTTTTCTCTCAGAGCTTGTTTTGGTGGCTTGAATGACACGTCCCCATGTAACTGATGTCTGTACGTGGGGTTTGCATAGAAAGCAATTTTCCTGCGGGGAGGAAAGTGTGCCACAGGATGCTGTTTTTACCTGTAGAGACCTGCGCTTAGGGACCAAGGGACCTCCCGGTATCCGCATGTGTGTAGGAGGGGAGAGCCAGTTTACACAGCCTAAAGGCTTGGGATCCTCTGCTGTAAAATGTGCGTGGCTGGGTGGAAAGACGCGATTCCTCCCACCGTGCCCCCCTCGCAACGGCTCTGCCAGAGCGAAGGGATTCAGTTGTGTTTGCTGCTCTCCATTGAAGTCTACGTAGCGGGGAAGGGGGGGAGAGGAGAAGACGTGCGGATCATGCAACGTTATGTATCCTCGGATAACAATAACCCCCGCTTGCCGAGCAGGGGAGGCAGCCGCCGGCCGCCTGAGCCCGCCGGGGGAGGCACGCCCCGCACCCACCCCCCGCTCCGGAGCCACCGCACTGACCCACATGTTCCGCGACCTTCCGCCACGCGTGACACGGGGAGACGTGTGTCCCCCCTCCCCAGCCCCCGGGCATGCCCCGCAGCCCCGCTCCCCGCCGCCAGCACCCAGGCCAGCGGCTCCGGGGGCCCCGCGCTGCCCGCCCCGCCGCGCCACGCCACGCCACGGGGGACCGGGGCAGGGGGAGGTGGGGAACGGTCGCACGCAGCTAATGGCGCTGGACCGGGCCCCGGGCAGCCGGG